>VXBT01007304.1:0-59593 GCA_013400235.1 Oriolus oriolus | reverse complement strand
GCATTAAGCAGAGACATCTCCACCATGCGGAATCCTACTCGTTTTGCTAATCTTTCTTCACTCCAGTCTGCTTGGTGGTGGGGGTCCTGAAGTGTTCTTCTGGAGGGATCTCTTTTATCTAGTTCAAGTCCCTGGTATCCATGGGGTGTACATGCTGTTCTCACAACATATGGCATGTGTGTAACAGCTGCTTCCTTTCTCACCATTTGCCATGGTGGGAAGTTTATCCGGGTGGGTTACCAAGATCTGCCTCATCAGGCTTGGCATCTTCCTGTTGTTACTGTCTACACTTCTCCTGTGGCAGTCTTAGCAGGAATTCAGAGATGCAGCAGCACACGGGTCCAGTGAGAGAATGAATTATTTATTAATTTTACAATATCATTTATATATCCTAGTTCCAAAAAAACATTGGGCAGTGTCCACACCTGTCCTGAGGTGATAGGCTGAAGCACCAGACACCCACTTCAGATTATTTGTCCCACGTAACTTAACAAAAACACCAGATGTGAAAGTTATTTGCAAAAACCTATCTTATTGTTTTACATAGCTTGCATAGCAAAGGAAAATTCTCACAGAATTAGTGCAAGGAGATGGAAAATCTCTCTGCTTAGCAGCATTTCAGTATCCACATTCTCCCACAGTGGAATCTTCTCCAGTATGCCAATTCCTAACCTTTTACCTTCGTGTAGGCCAGAAGTTAACACCTTCCTCTTTGCCATCTGTGCTTATCTTAAGTTCCTGTTGTGGTAGCTTATCTTGTGAGAACTTCCTCCTTTGACAGTGTTTGAGGCAATTCATTATGCTTCTCTTAATCCTCACACTCTGCTATTGGTACAACTACTGATAGATCTTCTGTTCATATGGATGTGAGAACTATTAAAATGTGTTATTTTTATGTTAAAATGTGCTGGAAAAGTCTGCACATTTTTCATCATTTCAAGTTACATTTTGAAATGGCTTCACTAGTTTTATGCTTCATAGCATCCTGAAGAATTTTATTAGTGGTTAGTAAGTTATCTCTTAAGTTAGTAAGTTAATGTGTTATCTCTTAGCGTTCTATTTCTGTAAGAAATGCAAGAGATCTAGAAATCTCAGCATGTGTTTGCTGAGGCCAGAAAGTTCTCCTTTCATGGACTGACAAGAGACATTGCTTGCTTGATGTTTATACTGTGGTGCTTTGTGAATTACATTTATTTAATTGATTTTTTAAAATTTGTTTGATTTCTGAGACACTTAAACTTCTGTCATTGCTGCTCTTCTACACCACAGAGGGGTTTTTACTGTCACATCACCTCCTCTTTTTGAGGATTTTTTGGCTTTAATTTGCTTTAAAGTTGGAAATTTCAGCTATAAAGAATTAATAAACAGATATAGCCATCATTTTCTCACAACTCTTCTGTATTGAGAAGACATAAAGGTTACCTTCGTTCTGAAACATATTTACTCATTTATAGTTTAAAGAAAATCTAGATATCATTTAAGAGTTTCTCATTCTTGGATCTTTTTGGTTTAATGGGTCAACATGATTTTAATGGCTTGTATTACAAGCCATTAAAAAACAGTATAAATGCTGTTTCTTATGCCATAAGATACATATGTTCCTATGTACCTTATGTACGTAGATATTTAAGAAAAGGGAGTTGTAATGGTGTTCTAAGATGCCAGATTTTTCTTCTGTTCTTTTGTTCTTTGGTTTGGTTTGGTTTTGTGGGGGGTTTGTTTGTTTTGTTTTGGGTGTTTGTTGTTGTTTTCAGGGTTCATTCTGTCCTTAGTTGGTTTTTTTTTTTTTTGGTTTGTTTTTGTTCTTGCTTTGGTGTGTTTTGAGGGTTTTTTTTTGTAACTTTATATATAAATTCACAGATCTCTTGTAAATTCTATTAGCTGTGGACCACATCCTGAGCTGCTGAAGTCTGTAAATCTTACACCTTGCAAAAGCCCAGGGAAGATTCACTAATTACATCCTCTGTATAGAAGATGGCTGAAAAGAAACAGGAATCATGGTCCTGTTGCTGTAGATGCTGACTGAGAGAGTTACAGAGGTTCAGAGAGAGTAGGAAAAGAAATTTATTCCTGCAGGGAGAGTTGTCCACAGTGCTGAGATTAGAGCTGTGACTGAGACAACTCTTTTTCTACGGTTCCACTTTGGCACTCTGAATGGGGCAAGAAGTCATAGATGCAATTCATGTGACTAAAGTTTTATTCCACACCTTAGAGATTTTTGTGATCTTACCTAATGTCTGCCAATTGCATTAATTCCCCATCTTGTCAATTGTCACAGTGTGCGGAGACAAGAAAGATCCAATCATGCCATTATTACTGAGTCTGAGCAAGTGTTAGAAGTTAGTGGCACATGTGGCATTATAGTGATGGAAATTATAATTTTAATCAATGATGTTCAGTGTTTGTGAAACTTTCTGAAATACAGCCAGGAGACATATTACACTGTCCTTATTTTGATGCTAGTTGTTTTCTTTTAATTATATTTATATTCTGGTGAGGCCACAATACAGCTTTCTGTATCTTCCAATATCAAGGTCAGCAGATTCCCACATCTACCGCTATTGTAGCAATTAAGCAAAAATTCCTGTTGACTGTGACAGTTCTATAAGGCAAGGCTAGCTGTTAGCTTACTAGCTACTAAGGTGCTCTTCACTAGAATATCTTCCTCTCAATTCCTTATAAATTTTTCAAAATCCTAGAAGTTTTATTGAGAAAAATCACAAAAAATTAATGGGATACAGAATAAAGCTGAAGCCCCACCAAGATTCATCTGTGACTGTTTGTCACAGAAGGACTTGCTGTCTCAGGCTGGCATCTTTGTTGTCTCCATTTCAGGAACATTTCTCCTTATCTGTTTACTCTTAACAGATGAAGGTAAATAGCTGATGTCATTTGTGAACTGACTAAATCAACATCCTTAATAATGTGAAGACAGAGGAAATCATGCCAGTGACCATTACATGATAGAATGTTCTTCTATTCAGCAGGACCAGCATGTTAATACTTTGTGTGCAAGTCCTTGTTATTTGTGTTTGATTTGGTTATTTTTTTATTACTTAGGAAACACTTTTAATAGTACTGTTGATTTCTTTTGTGTATATATACAAAGATTCAGTCTTTAATTATATATCACATTTTTATTTTTCCAGCAGACTTCTGGTATAGGAGCTGTAGGATGCTCTTGAGAGCCATAAAATTTGTGTAGAAAGGTCGTGTACTGGGCATACTGGGCATCATGAAGTGAATGAGGGAAGGGATTGGAAAAAGACAAGGGAGATCCTTATAACTTAAACAGTTGAGTGCTGACATGGGGAAGTGGGCCTTGTGTCTGTCTCTGCCACAGCATTCCTATATGTTGCTTGGGAAACTGCCTAAGCTACACTACTAACAATATTATATGTCCTTTATATGTCCTATTTGCATATTCTTAGGACGCTGATTTGCACATGTGATGGGTACTTAAAGTTGCAACTGAAGTTACAGGAGCTATGCAAAAAAAATTTTTAAGTTATCTAAAATCCCCAAAATACTCTCAAAACTCTATTGTCCAGTTTTCTTCACCTGGGGACTCAAAATTAGTAGACATTTTTAATGCTAATTTTTTTTCATCCTTAACTCTTATTCTGTAAAACGGAATAGTGGAATTTCCTCGCATGAATGATTTCCATGGAAAGAAAGCTGTCCTTCAGATATCTTGAGACTGTATGCCCTCAGAAAGTATACAAGGAAATTAATACACCTGGCTTTACAGAAGAATTTGAAAAGGGTCATTTTGTTAAAATTATTAAGATACAATGTGAAAAAGTAAATGAGGCAGACTTCCTTCAAAAGTTAAATAATTTGATTGTGTAATTAAACCCCACATTGTCACACATACACCTCAATGAGTGAATTAACTTCGCACAATGAACCCTAATTTTCGCCCCTTTTAATTTATCAGTTTTGAATTTTACTTTCCAATAATAGCTTACATGTGAGCAAATGTATGTGTAATATAGCATGGGCTGATCCTAATACAAATGCTCCTCTACTTGAGGTCATCATACTATATACTCACACCTGAAAGAGCATTAATAATTACAAATTAACCCTGTTTACTAGGCCTCAATACTTTCATATCACAGCAAGAATATGTTTTAATTATATGGTGTAATAGTTTGCCTCTGCTGAAGTAATAACTCTTGTTTGGAGCTCTAGAGCCTATAGCTCACATTTTGACATTGATATTTTTCCTAATGGAAAGTTGCTTCTGTGTCTGTCTATGGATTTGCAAAGCTCATAGTATTTTTCTCCAGTCTTGAATATAGTACTAGACTTCTCCTGCAGAAATACAGTGTTATTCAGTGTATTCACCCCAGGGGATGGGAAGGATTTTAAAGCATCTAATGATAACACTATGTATTGAAAAATACCTTTTTCACATACATGCAGGCAGATATTAATTTACATTTGGTGTCATGATAATGTTAGCTTTGTGGATCTGGAAGAAGGTATCCTGACAGAGATTTTTTGAATCGCTTGTTCCACATGAATGCAGCTGGAGTGGGGGAGTATTCGCATAATTCTGCTCCTCTGATACTGAGGCCTCTGGTTCCCTCATGGTTTTCAGCAGAAGCCATTGCTTTCTGAAGAGCCACTGCTGCTTGAAAGCAAAGCTTTGTTTGCTTCCAGACATTTGTTGCCATGGGCTTTTACCCAATGCAAGTTAGTACCACGGTCCCAGCTTCAGTGATGGGAAGTTAGACTTCCCAGAGTGTCAAGACCAGCGGCGGTTTCCTTTGCAGCACTACTACTATCATTAAGGGAGCTAGAAGTCCTCAAACGGCTTCTGTATACCATCAATTACATCATATGATTGCTAGAAAATCAAAAGCATATGAGAGACACAGTTGTAATATCTGACCTCTTTCCAAAGTAGAGAGAATGAACAAAACCAAAGGGAAAGCCGTGAATATGAATCTTTGGGAAATGAGAAAGCAAACTTGATTTTTAATTTCAACAATATTTTTAAGGAGAAGGGGACATTTTGTCTTCAGAGCAAATCCTGTAACCTTCATTTAACCAGTTAAAAATGACTGAGGTGGGCAAGATTATGAAGGTGAAGTTCTGACAGATATTCTTCCATCCCTGCTAGGACAAAGGTTATGCTCTCGTCTTTTGTATTGCCTGCCATTTTCTTCCAGGCAGCTGAACCATTCCTTCTGAAAGGTCTCTTTGGTCTGGGACCCCTAAAAGCTCATATAATATCTTCAGCAGGTTTGTGTTTCTTTTCTCTCTCTCTCTTTTTTTTTTTCCTCTTTTGGTTTTTTCCACTGAAACCTGTTCTGAGCTTCTTTGAGGGCTTGAGGTGCGTAAGCTTATAAAATTGTGGCAGCAGCAACAGCCTTGAAGAGGATACAATAACCGCTGTACATCTGCTACGATGTTCTTAAGTATTTGCGGCATGCTGGCTTAAGCCTGTCAGTTTTTGTAAGGGCTACCTGTTACAATGCACCTAATTAGCTTACTGGCTATTTGGAGACAGCTCTACTGGTTTTTCTATCATCCAGTCTTTATTAAGTGAGCTGTTGCTGAGACGAATAGGTTCTTTATAATGATGAGGTCCTTTTTACGCTTATTAGTCCTTAAAGCAAGCCTCTTCTTATAGAACAAAGTTCTCCCTCTCTCTCTCCCCCTCTTCCTTCCCCTCTCTCTCATTTTTTTTCTTAAGACTTACAGTGGAAGAAGTAAAGCAGCTTTTTTTCTGCTGAAGTATTTTATTAAAAGTTTTAGTGGCTGCACTAAGAGCAAGGTGCCTGTGCCTTTAATCATTTTCATCTTTAAAACAGAACCTTATATTTTCACATCTTCAGCTGTCCCAGAGGGCAGCTAGGCCATCTTTAACAACATTAATTTCTCTTTATGACAGGACTAGTGCTGCCCCAGGTCTTCAGAACTGCCTAAAATGTCTGGAAAAGTAGATAATGAAGAGGATATTAGAATTGTAAACAAGAACAATTTGGTAATAAAAACCATATATTTTCTCCATAGGACTTTGGGCTTAATATTGCAGCAGCAAAAGTGTCACAAGTCGTAATTTGTTGATGGCTACTGTACATTAGTTACTGTAGGAGCATGTGCATAAAGGGCAAGAACTATTGGCTTTGCATTAAAGAACATCTAAGATGCGTAATACCAATTTGCTTGTTTTGATTAATCTCTTTTGTTTGCTTTTATTGCAGTATAATCCTACCAAAAAAAATCTCACACATTCTGTTTTTTAAATCCTGTGACTGTTTAGGAAAGGTTGTTTTCTGTATCTGGAAATGCTGGACAAGCACCACAGCCATGCTGTCAGCATGAGCTGGAGCAGCCCCCGGCCCTGGGAATTAGCCTCACCTCCATGAGACACAGATTCCTGAATAGAGAACCGATTGAAAGAATGAAATGCTGGTATCTTTTTCTAGTATGATTATGGAGTTTACCAGCTGTGCATCCCTGCCTCTGTCTACCCATACATCCTTTACTGCTGACAGGGTTTATGAGTGTAATATGATGGAGTAAGAAACAGTAGATTTTTCCCAAGAAGCCGAGCACAGCTCTTTGTCTGCAGAGAATGTAGGAGGGAGTATAAAACGGTAAGCATTGTAGCCTGCAGATGTCATAAACAGGGCTATCTTTTCATCTTAAGGTGCACAGCCACTGAGAAAGTTCATGCTATACTTAACCTTTGGCCTTCTGCTGATCTTTTGTTGCTCTGCATTACTGTGTTGAAATCTGAAAACGCAATCCTTACAATACCTGCCACCTTTCTTTCAGCAGTGCAGTTTCCCTTCATAATTTGCATCTACTGCTTTTAGCAGACTGAACTTAGTCCAGCTTCTTCTGCTCAGTCACCAGATTTTAGACTTCCTGTATAAAACGAACCAAAAAAAAAAAAAAAAGGACAAACAAGAACAAATCCAAAAACCCCAGACCGTATTGACGTATTTTGTATTAGTTGACAGCAACATTGTGTGTTTCCTATTAAAAAGTTATAGGCTCAATCAATCGTCTTGCTTACTCAGAGAATGCAGTATTTCAGCACTAAATGTTTTAAGCTAATTGGTCCAATACTGAGGTATCACATTATGCACTTTAGTGAGGAAAATAAATTGGCTGCATTTTCTAGGGTTCTTTTCTGAGTCTATGCACCCCCTGCTTCCTCTAGCCCCCCACCCCCGCTCCAGTCAGGACAACAGCTTTTCTGTCATTAATTCTACATCAAATTATTTCCTTGGTGAATCAGTTCTGAGGCTAATGAGCTGCCTGCGCTTGCAGTTTTCCTCATTGTTTCTAGTGGAGTTTCAGACGAGGGCATATCACTTTAACGCTCGTCGGTGATAGCGGGATCATTCCCCAGACAGGGCTCACTCAGCCTTGATACAAACTGAAAGGCTAAAATGAGCACTCTTCTATTATTTAGATACCTGTCCAGAGGTTGGAAGAAATCCTACTTCTGCGGATTTAGCTAAAGAAAGCAGAGATAACCACCTTGCCTTCTGTGTCTAATAAGATGTGAAAGGGGAGAAATAATGAGTATTACACTGTATTCTCATGTAAAAGGCTGAGAAACAATACTCTCTGAACACTGGCAGCAATTCCAGTCATTTTCAAATGAAAAGGACTATTTGTTTCCAAATTACACCAGCCACTGGAATGCATACATATATGGCTCCAAAATCCTCATTTTGTGAAGTAAAATTACCTTTCAGTAATTTAGTCACTGCAGGCTTTCCCTGCTGCCTGGCCAGGAGCGATCAGATAGCTTGCAGCTGCAGCCTGAAACGGGACCATTTTTTTCCAGGACAGGCAGTTAGTTAGTAGAGCCATCAGTGTGGCATCTGTCATCCCGCTAGGCCCAAATTGTTTTCTATGATGGATGTCACAGTCTGTATGATCAAAATAGGAGCCCTGCTGCTTTTAATTGCAAAATCGGAGTACTTGCACATTTGTTATTATGCTGAGGTTATTACCTCACACAAAATGAATTAACAGGTGAAAATAATTGATGAGAGGAGTCTTGGGATTTTTAGCCTCTTCAAAGAGACTTTGTAATTATGGCATAATGAATGTTCTGAGACATATCTGTGGGGGGCAGCATGAGACCACCAAAGATCTCTTTAGATTGATGATAAATTCTGTGAAATCTACTGTAATACTGCTTAAATTTACTTAGCAATTAGTTTAATAGGCCTACATGATTCATGATAACGTAGTGAGAATTTTTAAATAAGTTTGTTCC
Organism: Oriolus oriolus; assembly: GCA_013400235.1. Classification (NCBI taxonomy): domain Eukaryota; kingdom Metazoa; phylum Chordata; class Aves; order Passeriformes; family Corvidae; genus Oriolus; species Oriolus oriolus. The sequence goes on along the minus strand of VXBT01007304.1, from coordinate 51,330 downwards.
ATCCATTTATAAATTAAGCCGCTTACCTCAGCTTTCTTCCCAAGGTGATGGAATATGTTAACTAATCAGACTTTCTGAAACAAAGATGATGTTGGGCAGGGATTTTGGTTACTGGAATACATTTCTGTTTAAACACTTCACTGCTTTCATCTTACACATGGTGAATCTCTCCCCCCTGCCCCCATGCCACCACCACCCCTCCACCTCCTCTCATCAAATTTTGTCCCAAGATAGTATTGATGGTCCTTTAGCACAAGGAGACTGTGCAGTTGGCTTGCAAAGTAAATCGTTCAAGCATTTTGTAATCTGGAGTAATTGTTCCTGGCTTTCTGACCACTATTCCATTCAGACTTGGTCAGGTTTCAAATTCATCCAGCTCCTGAGTACAACCAGACTGATGCACTCCAGTCCATCTCTCCTCTCAATCTGACATTCTTTAGTTTCACAAGGTGTCTGCAGCACAGCGCGCTTTCTCACCAGGCTGTCCTGCTGGTGCTGAGGGGGAAATGCTCTTTTATTTTATTTTTGAATTCTTGCATTAAACAGGCAGGGCTGGCTCACCGAGGAGCAGGTTTGCATGTGAAGTCCATTCAATTAAGAGCATAAGCAGATTTTAAATATCAGATTTTAAAAGTGTCAAAAAGTAAAAATTGTCTGATTAATTCAATAACTAGTAAATAATTCACTGTATAAAACTCACAGGGGAAAGCCTCCACATGGTGTATGAGCAAAGTTCATCCTCTTTCTGTTGCACATTACGTTATTGACATGCCAGATACATTCAAACACCTCAAGGTTACTCATTAATTTGCAAGGGTTTAAATCTAATTTAATTCCAACTACTACTGACATCCTGAAGACTCTACAATAGAGCTTGTAACAGATATGCCTTCAGTTCAGACTGTGGGCTAAGGGAAATATGCAACAGAGGAAGGGAGAAGTTGCTACTAATTAGAAAATAACGGAAAGAAACCTATCTTGGGAACTTCGCTGATAGGTCACATGGGGCTTTTCACTAATTTACTGTGCTTCCATAAGCTCTCTCCACACCCGCAATACATTATTTATTATCATTCCAGGTATAAGGCATACAAAGAATAGGTAAGATTACATATAGACAGATATGCACAGGATTTACTTTTCTCACAAGACAATGACACTTTGTTTTCGGAGAATCCCATTTATTCTTGGGAGAATTTCTAACTGAAGCTTTGAACAGTTCTCTAAATAAAACATACATCACCCTAGTGAGCTAAAATGACATGTATCACTGGGACATGCAGTTGATGTTCAGTTAATTCCTTTTAAATTCTGATTCCTTCCCTCATGCACACATCATTAAAAAAAAAAAAAAAAGAGAAATCTTTGTGGTTTCTTCTTTATTTTATTGTAGTTACATTTTACATCTGTAGTTTTGTCTGTCTTTATACATCATGCATTCTTTTCAGATTTACTGTCAATGTTTGGTATTTAAAAGTATATGCTATCAAAGGGTCTCAGAAAAAGAAAGAGAAAATGCCTAGCAAGAAAATACAATAAATGCAAGACAAGTAGTAGATTGCCCCACATGTGAAGCAGACTGTGGTAACTCATATCAGGCTTCTTGTCACTTGCTGAGACATTTTTCATAAACCCTCACACGCTTGCATTTATCTTCAGTACAAACCCCAAGATGAATTCTCCAAAGACATTAACAATAGATAAATGCTTATTAAACAAAACAGTCTATTCAAGAGTAAGTATAGTGGCTGGATTAGACGCAGCAAGATGTTTATAAAATCAAATATACGTTATGTCTTTTGGCTTGATGCTTTTGGCTGTTCTATGAAATTTTTTTCAGCATTTGATTATAATCTTAATAAACATGAAATAAAAGACAACCAGAAGCTCTAGTTTAAGTTATATCACCTCTGATGCCTGTTTGATTCATAATATATAGATGGATTCTCTGGATAACTTATAATATAGTAGCAGTAAAATTAGGGAGAAATAGGGCCAAGGGATGATGACTCTGGATATATTTCATGTCAGTGGACACTGCAATATTGTTACGGAAGTCTTTTTGCTAAAAGCATTTCAGAATCCAACTCATAACTTCACTTAAGAAACAGATGAATGCACAATTTTTGTCCCTGACAAATTCTGAAAGAAAGTCTCCAACAAAAAAAGCACAGCAAACCTCCCCGCCCGCAAAAAAAAAAAACAAAACAACCCAAAAAACCAAAACAAATCACAAAGAAAAAGACAAACTAAATCAAGACCACAAAAAAAACCTGAAACGCAGCAGAATTGGACATGTTTTATGATAGCTTTAAGACAAATGATACAGGAAAGTGTGGTGCATAATTGACTGCAAAAGCAAATACCAGTTTCTTTCTTTTGAATGCCCTCTGCAAGTGCAAATATTTATATGGTGCCCAGTGACTACAAATACTTCCAAGTAGAGTGTAGTTTTCCTAAATCTGGTTTTATAGCTACACATTTGATGTGTTTTTTCAACTATCATGGTATGCAAGATGGACAGAATAAAAATAACTGCATTATTCATGCATCACTATAAAATATTGGGGAGGCTATGGTTTGTGAATTACATCAACAGGCAAATCCAAACCCTACAATTGCTATCTTAAATTGCAAGTTTAATATGCAATGAGGTTGCAAATTAATCTCATGGATGATGTAAGAATGTTGGCATTACATGTAACCTTGCTGCTGATAGCCCCTTCATTCAGTAATTAAACTGAATTTGACTCTGAGTCTGTTTTCTTTAGATGGCCCCTGTTCCTGAGTAATACCCCATAGGAGCCCCACACTACTGATGTATTGCATTAATATATCATCAGAAGCAGTTGTCATTCCAATGATATATTAGTGTAATACACGAGAATGAGGCTCACTGATGATGTATTTAGTCCTTACAATATGGCATTGTCCAGGGAAGCAAGGGTCCAATAAGAGATTCATTACAATTACAGTATGAAGTCAGCTAATGCACTGCAGGTTGGGAAATGCATTTCTGGTACCAGGTAGCTAATTTTGATGCTAAATTTGATGTCACGTCATTGTTTCTACTGCTTCAGACTACAAAATTTGTGACAGCAGTTGAAAATAATTCCAAAAAATGAACAAGCTTTCTCTTATCTATATTTATTTCCCTCTTTTTTTGCTAAGCTACTCTTTGTGAACTATATGTTAACTGTAGGCTATTGTTTCTTTTCTCTTCTTCTTGGTGTATTTCTGTTCTCAAAATGTAAGTGTCTTAGACCTGGGACCTACATGTCATGAATGATTGAAAAGCATTTCTCACTTCCTAGAATCTCCCATAAGCAAATATTTATTAATAATACAGACATGTTCTGCATCATGTTTTGGGTGCTTCTTGATAGCTTTTCATCAGAGCTTTCATAGCTGCTGAAGCCATCCTACTCCTGTGAAAGATAAAGTTTCTAGTATCACTGTGAGTCAGCCATACTGGTGAAATAATAAGTTATATTTCCAGCTTTTTACCTTAGTGAAGGCTGCAGGTGGATGCATATTTCCTCTTCTGTAAGAAGTGGTCTTTGTTGGCAGAGCTACCAAATAAGGAAGATGTAAAGAGAACCATTTTGTTGAAGGTCTACAAGTACATTTTCTGCTGTTAGACCTTGCAAAAGATGCTCTAAATGCAGACGAATTAGAGACTTGCATTCTGCACATTCTATCTAGCCTCTGCTGCTTTTTCTGAGAGGACAAGAAATAGGAAGAGGAAAAAATGGAGACTTTCAAATGTTTATAATATAGGGCTGAAAGAAAGAGGGGTATTTTATGTATTGGGAAAGCAGTTACTGCTCACTGTCCTACAGTCTTTGATTGCATTGTAAATAAAACAGTAGCGTGAGTCATCCTGGACATACAATGTATTGAGACACTGGTTGGAAGGCCAGTTAGGAAGTTAAAATTATGGTGGAAGACCCTTAGGTTGGTGATGGCTGGATGCAGAATGAAGTGATATGCTCATTTACTGAAGAGGAAAGGAAAGGAAAATGTGCAGCGGTTTTATAGCATCTCCTGGCCAAAGCATGCTGCTGAAACCACTCATGTTTTGAAGAGTCTTCTTGTATTTCTCGTCCTAAGATGATTAGCTTGGGCAGAAAAAAGTAAAAAAAAAGAGGAAAAAAATTGAAATATAAGATAGTGTGATGAACTTCAATTGTGTGCAGCCTTGGAAACTTGATTCTACTTCTGCAAAAGGGAAGAAGAGATGTACGTGGTAGGTAATGGAAATGAAATGTGACAATGGAGTGAAGAGGGGTGCAAGTATCATCAGTGCGTCTGAAATGATTCATGTATGTGTGGATACATCCATTCCCTGACATATCTTTTAGACACATGTATGAAATTTTAAACTAGTTAACAAGATTGCTAGAGTACTGCTACCCATAGCTTCAACATAGAATACCAAACTGTGTCCCCTGTATCCCAGTCCCCACACTACATACGGTTTCTACCGAGAGTGTTCAGATTTAAAGCAATGAAAGTATACCTCTTGGGGCTTCATTGCGATGACTGAGGAGCTCAGTATCAGGTTGTGCAGGTGACACCCATCCAGGTACTTTTGTTGTCTCTCTGGAAATGGAGTTCAGAATTTCCTCCAAATCAATTTCTCTTTACTTGGGGATTATACCTGCACTTGGATTTGGCATCCATCAGGCATGTAGAAGTCCCCTGGCTACCCTGCAATTCTGCAACTCACAAACAAAGGTTTCAAATCCTTTGAAAAGCTTAAAAGCCAGGAAGTCTGTGGCCTTGCCAAGTATGGTAGCTGGAAGAGGAGCCTTTGGCCTCGTAGGTCTCTCTTTACCTGCTCTCATGCTAGTAGCTGGCATAACTGAAGACTTTTTGCTGAGACTGTTTGAGATGAGTGATCCCATCACTCTCACTCCCCAGAGCTGACAAGCGGAGGTAGATAATTTCTGCTGTCACCTCCATGGGTCTAGTGAGCTCATGAAAAGCAGCTAAACTTAACCAGGTATTCTCAACACCTGGTAATCTAAGTGTGACAGCCCCAGCCCTCACTTGCCCAGGTGCAGCCTGCACAGACTTTGTGCAGCACTGTGTCTGCCTGCCAGGCATGCGGACTGCAACCCCTCATGCACTTCCAAATGCAAGACTAAGGCTGGCACGTTATGTCATAATACGCATCTCTGGAATTCCTCCAGCCTATCTGCCTGGGGAAACCAAGGCATGGAGCTACTAAGTGAATTGATCTCTTCTTCTAACTATTGTACCCCAGAAATATATGTGTTAAATTTTATTTAACACTTTATTTGATTGTATGTAATTTATCACAAGGAACCCCTTCTATTTCTCACTCTGCCTAAGATGCACCCTTTCTAGATTATTCACATGAATAACTTCCTGAGAATGCTTTAGCATTAACTCTTTTTATTTATAAGGACCTATTCAACAATCTAATAGAAAGAATGCATTAAATCTGTTTTAATTTGTCTTAGAGCTTCTTTTTAAAAAACTCTGAGGCTCCTTGTATCTCCTACATTTATTAAGATTGATCATGATTGCATATAAATGTCCAATTTAGCGAGACATTACACCCAATGTCCTTGAGTTTTCCAAAATATTATCCTAATTTCATGCAGCATTTTTCCTAGACTTGCCATCAAGTAGTCTAATTCTTATCTACATATGCTATCTACAGAAACATTATACTCAATTTCCCTGTATTTTGGCTGAATAAAGCTATTATCTAGATGCATGTGTGCCTAGAACAAGCTAGTAAAAAAAAACAAAAAGGAGAAAAGGAAAAAACATATTTCAATGTCATCATAAAACAGCAGAGCAAAGGCAAACCATAATTAGTATTTAATGCTCAAGTGTTAGTGGACCAATTAGACTTTGAGTATTATATTAAATGTGTCTTTCAAACAAGAAGAAAATGTGCTTTTTTCATGCGTAGTTATTACATAAACTTTTTGCTTTTCCCTGTAATGTGTTTTCATATAAACACAATTGTCTAGAGAATTAAATAGTCTTTATATGACAAGTGTACTGTGCCAATTAAATACAATTTTGATCATATATTTCTCAATTATTACAAAGCTTATGATAAATTAATCAACAATATTTACACTACCTAAAATAAAGTTTCCTAACAGGGTTTCTTGTGTCTTTGTTTGCCAGTTTGCACTTTGCACGGGTAGAGCCCAGCACTGACCAAATCTAAATGGTTCTTTTGTCAACAAAGAATAAGAAAAGAAGAAAAGGTTAAACGAGCACTAGGGGGTGGGGAAGAAGAGTATGAAGGTACAATGTCACCTCCATGCTGTGACAGCCATGAATCAATTATTCACGTAGCAATTGGTAATATTTCTGAAATGCTGCAGACTGGCAAGAAAATGTAAAAAGCATTTTCCTGGAGACTTCATGATTTTTCCAAGCTAAAACCATAAACAAAATCTGAAGGGGGCAAAATATATGTGTGTGTTGGGGGGAATATGCTGAAGAGATCAACAATAGTAGAGGGATATATTATTATGAAAAATACATTCAGAAGGCTGGCGACGGAAAGAGTATACAGGATGAAAGGGTGAAAGTGCTGGGCTCATCTAGTTATAGTGAGATTAATGTAATTTAAAAAAACCCCACAACACATTACAATATCTAACAATACCAACGTGTATTGATTTCAAATTTATTTCCTGTACGAACACTGGTAGCATTACACTCAGGAAAAAGAAGAGAGAGAGAAATCTCTGCAGAAATACTTAACATCATGGTAAATTGAAGGAGAGGCACTTTCACAAAAGGAAAATGAATTCTGACCATCACTCAAGTCTTGTGCTCTGTATATTAGACCTTGCTGTAGATATGATTTCAGAGTATCTGAAAAAAAATCATATTTTCGTAAGAAAAACAAAAACAAAAAATCTAGTGTGTCCTGATAACAATGTATGGAATGTACTTTAGAGCCAAATTCATTCAATCCTGACCTTAAAATAGTATTTCTACTTCCAGTGGTAGGTTTCCTTTAGGTTCAGAAAAGTGTAAACATTCCAAGCAATGCTCATTTTCTCTAAGCTAATGCAAAACCACAGTTCAACCTTACTATATTTTATTCAGTTAGAAAATAACAAACTAAAGGCTGAGGTGAATCAGAGGAAAATAATGCCGTATGGTATGTTTTCCTCCACTTAATTTTGCAGACAAGTGACTCTAAGATGAAAGCACAAATAACAGAAATGCAGGCGAAATTTCAGCCAGAGCAGTCTGTGTCTACACTAAAATAGAAGGGGTCCAATCTTTCTTTCATGGGATTATAAATGGTTTGTATGGGTTGTAATGAGAGATCCTTCAAGGGAAGAGCAGGGCCCCAAACTTTTTATTTTTAACTACTTAACCATCTGACTTTTTACTCTCTAATTTTCCATGCTCCTTCAGATCTTTGTGTGACTCCCCAGTTTGTCATGCATTCCAAGCCACAGGATGTGTCAGCTTAGTGATATTCATTAGCTGGCCTGTGCACCTCCCAGCTCCTACAGCCTCCCTCTCCTCAGCTCTGATTTACCTCTTTCTCATAGATGAGGTGTCCCCTTTTCTCCACTGCTTTTTTTCTCCCTCTCTTTTTTGGTTGTCCAATCTCTTTCCTGAGAGTGACTGCTTCTTTTACATTTGCATACTTGGACTTATTTCCTTTTACTCTTTAGTCCCCATTAGAAGTCTCCACCTTCACACACACAAACCCCAAATTGCACATTGCGGTACAAATGAAATCCCCAAATTATCAAGTGCAAAATTAGCATTAAGAAATCATAAGACAACAAACAATAGAGCTTTTTATGTGGTTTTTGTAATTGCATGAAACTAGTTACTTTGGCAATTATTGTTTGTGTCTCATTAGCATGCAAAATGGGTTTTTAGACTAACCCGCACACAAAAGAAACCATTTGTGATGAGAACTGTGCTTTGTTTAATGTTAGACACCATTGTATTTGCTTTCCTAATATAACAGTTCTAATTAGTACCTAGCACTCATCCTGAGTTTTTCAGCTTGAAAACGACGAAGGTGACAATTGAGTCACAATTCCATGGCACTCTTTGTCAGTACCTGTCAAAATATAGCTAAGTCTTTAGGAGTTGTGATCTAAATACTAAAAAAAGTTAGTAGTCCAGAAAGAATCTCACCTTAGCTAATTTAAAAAAAACCAAAATTGCAGATTAGCCTTTGGTTAAGAGCATAACATTATTAACACTTCATGGTTAAATATGGTCTTGGCAAGACCATCCTCTGTCCTACTACTGCCTTTGCATTGTGTTTGTCATCTCACTTTTATCTGTTCACCTGCTTCTTTGATTTTTAGTGATTAATTAGAAGGGCATGGGTGGATAAGTGCCAAAAGCTAAAATCCATTCATCAGTATATGCAAACTTCTTAAATGTGATTGCTCACTTGTCTTTGAAGAATTATTTTTTTTTTTAGAAAATGCTTCACTCCAGAGCTGGAACAATCATCACTCCCTTTCACTTATATTTTCTGACTTTACCTTAAATTCTTCACAGAGCAGCTAGTGTGAAGCTAGGGGAAACATGAAAACTCCTGCTGAGGGGTTGTCTCCAACTTCATGTTTGTGTATGAATAAGTCAAGAAAGAGCCAGTCCAGTGACACTTTGTCAGTATTGCTTTGTGATTATCACAGTATGAAGTGATAACATTGTGTTTTCTTTACAGTAATAGATATTTATAAAGAACTTGACTGTTCACAGGCTTGACCAGTGTTTTGGCTCATAAACACCAGACTTCTATATTTTCTAGTTAGCTTAGGCCCACTGAGAAACTGAGAATCAAAAGCAAAATTGCCCACTTGGTCCCCATAATTCAAAACTTGCCTCTCAACTGGCCTCTTTCTAGCTCATTAACTTCCAAGTAAGTACATCTTTGGTGTGTTTTATTCTGTCCTGGTTTCGAGGATTGAATGCAAAGAGCTCTGAACTCCTCTTCTTTGCTGGCATCTAATCTTGACTATGTTGCACTGAAATCAGTTGGTTTATTTGTTGGCTTTAGTCAATAAAAACCGGAGCCATCAGTATTTCTGTGCCTCAGACTCCATTCTGAACGTGGAGAGACAGCTTTGCTGGCTGGACTCACACAGCAATGGCCCTGACTTCAGAGGGGGTGTAGCCAGTAGACACCCAAAATCTATTAATTCAGCTTATCCTCATCTCTTACTGTGGATCTTTAATTGCAAACCAAAGTTGTTCATGCCATCAAGATTTTGCCAGCAGAAGCTGTATTTTCACAAGAAAACAAGTCAGCTGAAGAGAAAGCAGATGGATCAGGGATGGAGATGGACAGAGAGGAGAATTTGAGGAATGGTCACAAGTTCTGTAGTTTTGTTCTTTCTCCAGGAAGATCATCCTATCCTTTCTCATGATGATGCAACATCTGCCCGATACAATGCATGTATCTCAAGGCTTGCTGCTGTGTGTATCCTGGTTAGCTGAGTGGATGTACACCCAAAATATGAGATTTTGGAAGTCAGTTCTCATTCTCTTCCTCTAAAATGATACTGCCATACAGTAAGAAATAGCATGTTCAATTCTCTACATCTATTGTTAAATTGTTTTTTACATGGACAAACCAGGTGTCTGTAGGACAAATTTATCAAACAAAATTTCATCAGCAAGTAATAGCCTAACTAGGAATTGAGGAGAAACAGAGAAAATTAAAAAGATGTTGAAAGTTAACTAAGCCCCTAGCTTCCAAACCAGACTTTATTTTTATCTGTCATGGTCAGGTTATGAAGTCTTCAAAGTTATTTAGGTGACTGTTTGGCTACTCACAGCTGTTCCAAAGTTTCCACTAGCTGGTTTGAAATTCAGTTTAAGAAAAACCCAAATATTTGAGAACATTCTTTGCAACTAAAGCCCAATTCTGCACATAGCTGTGCATAAATGTAACCTCACAAATACCCATGAGGGCAGAGGCATAAGCCTCACAGTTAAGGAAACAGAAATGGGCTCCAAAAGTCTCATATTCTGGTAGATGGAGGGATTTCATTGCAAATGAATGTCTCAGTCATACATTCTGAGAGGACACTTTTCAGCATCTTCTAAAAGGTTGCTCTACTTTAAGCAATTCAGAAAGCCATAAGATATAGTTGAATAGTTTATCCATATAATAATCCATAAAATAATTAGTTTATAAATTAATAGGCTTAGTAAAATTATGAAATTAATGAGTTTAGGTAAGTTAACATAACACAATCAAGCATAAATAGGGCCAGGATCATGGTTCTATCTCTGCTTGGTCCTTTACAGAGACTAGGTTAAGCCCCAAGAGTGAAGCAGCTACATTAGTGTTGCAGTGTGACTTGCACTAAGCCTAGCTACTCAACCAATTAGCTTGGACCCTGGGGTCTGTTGCCTGTCACCCTTTATCCCTAGCAAAGCAACTAAGTACCACACAGCCACTTGTTCACCTACCCCTCAGTCCCCTCTACTCCAAGTGGGATGGGAAGGAGAATTGGACAAAAAGGTAAAACCCATAGGTTTATATCACAGCAGTTTAATAATTGAATTAAAATAATAATAATAAACAATAATAATACTACAACAGTAATGAAAAGAGAGTCAACAAAAAGAGAGTGAGAAATAAAACCCAAGAGAGACAAGTGATTCACAATACCATCTCTCACCACCCACTGATGGATGCCCTGGTCCATTCCTGAGCAGCGATTGGAGCCTCCTTGCCAATTCCCCCCAGTTTATATACCGTGTGTGATGCTTTATTGTAGGGAATATCCCTTTCACCAGTTCAGGTCAGCTGTCCTGATTGTGTTCCCTCCTGGCTTGTTGTGCCCCTGCTCATTCGCAGAGCATGGGAAACACAAAAGACCTTTCTTGGCTTAGAGTGAGCACTGCTCAGCAACAACTAAAGCATTTGCATGTTATCAACATTGTTCTCACACTAAATTGCAAAACCATAGCACTGTACCAGCTACTGGGAAGAAAAGTAACTCTGCCCTAGCTGAAAACAAGATATTGTCAAAGACATGTCTTTGCTGAGAAGACCCAACTATCAGACAACACCTATGAAATGTCAGGGTTTTGTTTTATTGTAATTGTACTTCTGTTGGTTCTGGTGGAGGAAAAGGATATGGAGTGAAAAGAACAACTTTTACATAAAAGAACCAAAATGGTCCTGCAGTAAACCTCCTTCAATCTTCCCGACAGGAGTCATCATCACACATCCTTTCTTTGCATATTTTCATCCTTTCACACAAATGTTGAGTTCTCAATAAGCTGTTATTAAACAGATTCCTGTTGCAGTTCCTATCTTCTGTCTTCCATTTTCTGTTATAATTTTCTGTTAGAATGATAAAATACAGTGTTTCTTAAGATGGTGAGCAACTGAGTGTGCTGGGCAGCCCACCACTCTGGCCACACTGATTCAAAGTTACTGAGCTCTGGGGTCTGTAGCCCCTCAGTACCTCTGCAAGTGTCTGGTTTCCCACCTCTGCTCATGGACAGCCAAAGTAACTCTTCTAATTAGTGAATGATTCACTCCATTTGTATATTTCTGCACCTTTTCTGTCCCAACCTGTTCTTTTTGCCAAAATGGATGCTTTCTACCTGCCTTACCATGTAAATCTCAGTGTAGTGAAGTGACAACACAACTCTGAGCAAGTGGAAGTAGAGTAAGATCCTAAATTCCTTGGTCCATCAGGATTAGAGCTGTGCTGTTTGCAGAACCCAGATTAGATCAGGAGTCCATGAGCAGCTTTGTGCTGTGTCCTTAGAAACCTTATGGTTACATCTATGCTAGTACATGGACTTGGCCAGAGACCATTCTCGGACAGCAGAACATAGACCTTAAATCCAGGCAGCCAAGTCCTCTTGTCCCCAGAAAAAGGTGACTATGTCCAAATGACCTATTTGAAATGGTGTCTTACCCTGGCATTAAGTGGAAGAGAGATGGTTAGCTGAGCCCAAAAACTATTCCAAGAACTGTGTTAGCAGTTTAATTGTATGGACAATCATGTCTCGGTAATTGAGCCCACAGAATAGATGTAGGCTGGGGATCACAGTTTATCCCTGTAGAGAATGGGCTTAGCGACACAGTATTGCATGCACTGCAGCCTGGTTGTGAAGTTTAACTGATATTTATAAAATATGCCAAATCCTCGCATACAAAATGCTACATAAGTAATAAGCATTAATAAACGTGATTATCTTAAACCAGGTCTGTTTTCAGTCATGTTTTATAAGACCACAGTTGTAGCAGTAAGTGAGCTTTCATATGAAAGATCAAAAATTTTGCCTTCCATTGTAAGCCATTCTTTGTAAGCTTTTCCAATAAAAACAGCAGAATATCTCATACATATTGAAATTCAATGACATTCTTAAAGACTAAGCGTTCATTTGCAAATGGCAAGCAATAATACTGAATTTCTCTTTCCCAGATGTTTTCAAGCATGTATTTCAAGCTGAATGATATCAATAAGTAACAAATTAGTAAGCTTAAAATTTACCTAAAAGCTAATATAATTTTTTATCAGTGCAACAACACATCAGGTGCATTTTAGCTTTAATCTAAACCTAAGTAAGCAAGGTTTCCTGCTTTGTCAATTGTTTTTCAAGTTGAAGTCTGTCACATCTTCAAGCCTAACTAGTTTTTATCACGTAAAAAATATTTTTCCCAAATTATGATCAGAGAGAAGAGAGACACCACAGTTTGAGTGAAAGCTGATTCTAAACCTCTGCAGCAGAATTTTTAGTTTCCAGTCCTTTATTAAGAGAAACAAACCAGAGGCTTTCAGGAGTGGGGTACCAGCGCTGACAGTTCTCATGCTCTGACACAGAGCTTCACCTCTTTTGATGCCAATCTAAACTTAAAAGTGCTACTGACACAACCCTGACAGAGTATGAAAAAAATATAATTTCCCTAACTGACTCAGCTATGATGTTTTCCTTGCAATATTACCTCTTATTCTTTTTGGAAACTGGTATAGAAGTAACTGTTAAAAAGGAATCTTTTGATTATATAAAGTATCTCTCAATTCAAAGAATTTTCTAGTGCAATTCAAATAACAACCTCTTTTTGGTGTAGACCGGGCCTGGGGCTCTGTCTTTGTGTTATGGACAAATCTTCACAGGTAATATACTGGATTTTAACTCGAATACAGGAGTTGGAGCTTACAGTGTGTAAAGTGGGATTTCTAACTCATCTTCAGTTCATTTCAAAACTCACTCCCTAAATGACCAGTACTTCAGTACTATCTCCTCTTTTTCTCAAAACACAGGGAAAAGCCTCATGACCCTGCACTGAATATGAGAGTCTGCATGAGGCACTCTTTGAAGAGCTTGTCACAGCTGCAATGTCAGAGGAAACCAAGTCTCTCTGCTAAGGAGAGGGCAACAGGTTTTATTTTACAGTTATGGTTCTGTGTTTGAGCAGGAGGACTCTGGCAGAAAGACAATGGAGCTCCTGGCTAAGAGCCTTATGACTACGCATTACATACTGTGACTCATATAGGAACAGATCCTCAACATCATGTTTGTGCTGATGGGTCCTTTCCAGTCACTGGGATCAGCTCACACCTGACTGCATATCCTGATTTTGTGACTTTTCTTTTCACGTTTTTATACATGTTTGAAGTTTCAGGACTGCCGAGGTTTCCCAAACCAGCCACATGGCCTGTTTGGCAGCTTACTTTTTCTTCCTTTCCAGACCTGTTTCATCTCATCTGTCCCTCAAAAATACTTTCTGTGAGCCAAAAAAAAAGTGAAGGAGGATTCTTTTCAACAATTTTCTACTTTTTAATTGAATTTTTTCCCCTCCTTAGGAACAGCTCTGTATTTTTTTCCTCAGCCATTGAAATAAAACTGTGTAAAGACATTTGCACCATTTCTACACATTCCAGTAAAGGAACCTTGAATCACACACAGCATATGCATGCACAGAAGGACCCAGAGCTTATTCCTTTGAGCAGCTTCAAAACTGGAATGAACTCAGTCTTTGCATGAAAAATATCCAAGAAATATCAGAGCATTAATCCATGCAAAATCCCTCTTTGGTGACTGTTATGTTGTCTTGGCTAGGGAGGAAATATTTCTCATATCCATGAGAATGTACATGGCTGATAACTGAGACAACTGGCAATTGAGCAGTGAGCTACCACAGGGCTTACTGGTGCCCATTTAAGCTGTACTTTGAGGCATGAGGTGAGGGGGCTGCATGCCTTCAGTCATCCAAGAAGTGTGTCAGTAGCCAAGCAAACACATCCAGTGTGTCTAATTACTGCTGGAGCATATTTCAGTCATTGCAAGTTTAATTATTTGAGCCTCTGAGGTCCTGTGCTCAATTCAGAGGCATTTCTGTATTTTTCTGTACTGTGCAAAATGGTTTTAATTTTGTAATACCATATCTCAATAATTTTAAGGGGTATTCAATGTATTAATCAATTAATTTAATGAAAAACTGTAAACTAACAAATAAAACAAAAAAAAGTTGAAGTGGCAGAGGGTGCTTATCTATTGACCATAACAGTTTCAAGTATCTTTGCAGCTGAGGGTAGAACAGGTAAGTGTCTGCTTTTCTGATTCTCTTTGTATCCTCCAAACAGACTTTAACAGACTGGCACATAGCCAGCCTGAACAGCGTGGTTCCCAGGTCAATAATGGTAACTGCTAAAGGTGGGTTGTTGCATAGGTGTTCTGGCACAAGAGAGTGCGAACAAGGAGAGGTCTTTTCTGGGGGAAATGTGCACCCATTAAAATTGTCACGGAACTTTAGGCATGGCAATAGGTAGTGGAATGACAAGAAACTCTAATACAGAGTGTAGCTGGGAAGGATGTCAAGAATCTGTAGAAGAGGCATATGATGTGGGCTGGAGAATGACATGGAAGGAAAAGAAGAAAGTAATTGCCTTGTCACGAGAGGACAGCATGGAGCACTGGAGTGGTGGCAGTGGAGATGAATAAAACTCTGTGTGAAGTGTGAGCCAAGGGCTGATAGGGATAAAATAGTTTTGAGTTGCACAGGAGTATGAAATTTCCTTCAAAAACAGAGAAATCATGAGGAAATATGGAAATTTTAGGTTTCAGTGAAAGAAAATGAATCACATGTGGACTTGTATTAAATTTGCAATAATTAGTCATCCTCAAAGTTACAGACTATTTAAAATAATTTCAGAATGCTTTTATGTATCATCTTTTCTCATGGGGACAAAGCGTGTGTAGGTTTTATAATGCCTATATATCTTCCTTCTCTGCTCCCTACCATATTAATAGTGTGTATAAAGTCTTTCTAAATAAGTTTCTAAATGTTCTCTTTCTGAAAATGATTTAAGAGACCAAGATCCTTTCCTTAGATTCCAGAAGCATTAGAGTTCAGCAGCCCTATAAACAACTGCCTGGTCTCTGAGGCTATGTCTAAATAATGTACATAAAGGAGATCTCCAAGCTCATGCATGGATGAGCCTGTGGCATACAGCATCCCCCTTGGGGCCTGAATTCCCTGTGAAAGAAAGCTGTGCACCCATGCCAGCTGTAAGTTACAATCTTCAACAGAAATCCTTGCTCTGGACAATCAGAAGAGGAACGGCAGATGTGATCTTGCTCTGTCAGAAGCAGAATCTAAATATTATCTGAGGACTTTTTAAAATACATATTAAGGCAAAACTGGAAAGAACACATTGTATCAGAAACCATCTTATTTTATAGCATGAGAACTAGACGAGCAATGGTGTTATTTTCACCTTTCAACCCCTGATGCATCTTAAGACAGCAGAGACTTGATGCCCTTTCGTGTCTTTCCCCAGTTCACAGTGTGCCCAAAGACTCCCCTGCACTTCCACTCCCCTGCTCACTGGTGGCCTGTCTAGGCTGATGAAAAGCCTTGAAGGGATTTTGTAGCTGACCATGCCTTCTTGACCAATTCCCAGCTGCTAAGGAGAAGCCTGTTTGTTTGTTGTTCTTCCTTTTTCTTTGCTTTGCCATTGCAATATAGGGAGCTGCATGTCCCTACCACACAAGATACACCATCTCTCTCACTATAGCTAGCAAAACAGCAACACTAATATGAAGAGTTTCTGTCCTCAGAAAAGTGAGTGAAGGAACCCAAATAATGTAATTTGTGTCAAAGACACTCACCAAACCCTCCCGAAAGAAACACCCACCGAATACACCATTATGCTCCTTCTGTGCTATTGAAGGCATTAAAGCAATTGCCAGTTTTAATATTTTATGGTCTTGATACGCTTTTGTTTTAAGATTTGGCTTAAAAAATTATAATAATTACATTTTTAAAATTTTTACATATATTTTAGACATTTAAGATGCAAAATACACAGACAATGTATGCCATATCATCAGTTATATTTTGTTCTATGTTGTAGCACTTCCTGAAATTTATTTTGATAAATGTGTAGCAAGTTATGATCTCCACCTCATCCCAGACCATAAACATTCTTTTGACACTTCACTTCTCCTAAAATCTCATAGAAATTATTCAGAAAGAAGTACTTCTTAACTATGGTTAGCATTAGCTAATGAAGTAAAAAGTAGTTATTGCTTCACTAATCTAACTCAAATATTGCTATTAAATTAGGAAATCTAATTTATTTTTTGAAACAAGACAAATGCTAGATGCAGGTATTTTTCTTGTGTGCAGTATGTTCTGTGTAGCTCTTGCTGGAGTCCTGGGCTGTGGATGCAGAAAGTGCCCTCCTGCTGAGGCCACCTGACTGCTGCTTTCTGGGGGGCACGTGTAGCAAGAGGTACAAGGGCTCCAGTTCAACTCCCTGCTGCAGTAATGTGCCACTGAGAACCTGTATCTCCTGGGAGTAGCTATCTTGGTAGCAGGTTCAAAGCTACACAGGTGTGTATCACCTTCATTTTTGCGTGGAATAAAAGTTGGAGTACTGGGTGAACAGCTTTAAAAACTGAATGCACACTTCACTGGTTTGAGATTGCACACATCTTTCTTTAAGTTCTTACAGTTTTTAATTTGCTAAATAATGGGGTATTCATAGTGGTCTGAAATATCTACTCTATCATTTATGTTCTCTGCTTGATAATTTTCATGTCTTTAATGTCTTTCTGTTCACCATCACTAGCTTAGACTGAAGATAGTCTTTGAAACACATTTTTTCATTTTTAACTTGTTGTTTGACAAGTAGTGATTGGAAAAATAGTTTCTAACCAAGAAAGCAATTTTAAATTAGATATTGCTTTTCTCCAAGCAGAATCAAGGCCCTACAGACATTATGGCAGGTTGGATTTTGAACATTTTTTAAACAAAAACCAAGTTCTTCAATGATTAATTAAGAGACTGTGAAGTCATAGAATTATAAATGGTTTGGGTTGGAAAGGACCTTAAATATCACTGTGTTCCAACCCCCTTGTTGTGGCCAGGGGCAACTTCCATTAGGTCAGATTGCTCAGAGCCCCATCCAGCCTGGCCTTGAACACTCCCAGGGACTGGGCACCCACAACTTCTCTGGGCAACCTGCTGCAGTGCCTCACCACTCTCACAGGAAATACATCTTCCTAATATATAATCTAAATCTACCCTATTCAGTTTAAAATCATTACCCCTTTGTCTTTACACTACATGCCCTTCCCTAAAGTCTTTCTCCATCTTTCTTGTAGGCTCCCATTAGGTACTGGAAGGCTGCTATAAAGTCTCCCTGGAGCCTTCTCATCTCTAGCCTGAAAAATGCCAGCTCCTCAGCCTGTCTTTATAGGCGAGGTGCTCCAAGCCCTCTGAGCATCTTCATGGACACACTCTGGAACTGCTCCAACAGATCCATGTCCTTTATGCTGGGGGCACCAGAGCTGGATGCCGTGCTCCAGGTAGGGTCTTACAACAGCAGAGTAACAGGGCAGAATCACCTCCGTCACTTCCTCACTGCCTCTTTTTCAGGATGCATTGCTCCTGAACCTGGAAGAGGAAAGCCTTGAATATCGATCAGGTTTCTTGGGCTCCTCTTCCCTCCATAGCTTTACCCCATGGTACTCTACCAAGTAGAACCCTGAAAGTCTGCTCTTCTGAAGTCCAGGTTAAAGATATTACTGTGTACCCTCCTCACTGCCCTAAGGATCTTGAGCTCCAGTACTTCATGGTTACTGCAGCCAAGGCTGCTCTTGAGCTTCACATTCCCTACCAGCCCCTCCCTCTTGGCAAGAACAAGGACCAGAACAGCACATCTCTTCATTGGCTTCTCCATCACTTGCAGAAGGAGGTTACTGCCAACACGTTCCTGGAACCTCCTGGATTACCCTGATGTGCTGCCCCTCCAACAGGTATCAGGTTGGTTGAAGTCCCCAAGGACTAGGGTTTGTGAATATGAGGTCCCTCCTATCTGTCTGTAGCGGGCTTCATCAGCTCAGTCTTTTGTTGGGTGGCCAGCACCAGACCTCCACTATTATCTCACCTGTCCCTGCCCTCCCTTTACTCCTGACCCGTAAACCCTCTGCTGCTTATCCATCCTCAGGTAGAGCTCCCTGCACTCCAGCTGGTCGCTCACAGAGAGGGCAACACCGCCTCTTTTCCTCCTCTGCCTTTCCTTCCTAAACAGTTTGTCTCCTTCTATTCCAAGACTCGAGTCACAGAAGCCATTCCACCATGTCTCTGTGACGACATCACGGCATTATAGGTGTGTATGCATCTTGTTTATTCCTTGGGCTATGTGCATTTTGCATGGAGTCATTTAAACTCTGGCCCACCACTTACTGTCTGGAGGGGCTGGAATTCCTTTTTGCAGTCCACAGTAAATCCACTCTAGGATTTTAGTTCACACCCAGGTTATGCTGCCTAGAGACTCAAATACAGGATCAAATTACTGAATATCAGCTGAAGTTCAATACTTGTTCATCCACACACTCCTCCCTGGCACACAGGTGAGGTAATGTAAATTAACTTAAAGCCTACAGCCTAAATAGTAAACGAGGCTGAACCAGCAGCATGCTAAGAATGAACACATACATGTGTGAGCTAATGTACTGTAACTTCTTGGGCCTCAGAAACATGGTCTGGGCCGTAAATCACACACATTGTGTGTAATTTCAGTGTCAATTCAAGGTGACAGGAGCCCATGCCCTGGCACTAACCTTCAATTTCCTGGTATCATTTGAAGGACTTCCCAGCACAATGATCCATGCTGGTCTGGTTCATTATGTTTGTGCTCTTACTGTGACAAAAAGGGGGAAGCAACTAGGTTTATCTCCCTAATACTCTCCCTACCATAGAGAGAGCCTCTAATGCTCATATGTGTGGCTTTATGGTGTCCTGTGTCATACTCCTCTCAAACAGTAGAAAAATAGGACATTCAAAATGAAGCAGATGAAATGCTGGGCTACTACCACTGTTTATTTTTTTAAGTTTCTACACAGCTTTTTTTGGAAACATTTGCTATGAAAGCCAACCAAAAAAAAAAAAAAAAATTGAGCCGGAGAGGGTAGGGTTTTGAGTGCTTTATCAGAAAGCAGACTATTCTGTGAATTTCAGAATTTTTTCTATATATAGATTGAGTGAATAAACCACAAGGAACAAATGCATGTTTTAAGTGAGGTTTCATTCCAGAACTCCACAAAGAGCCATCACTGAAAACAGTGAAAATTATTTTGTGGTTATGCAAAATATATGACTCATATGTGGGTAGAAAGAGAAGCATGTACTAAAGAAAATAAAAAAATAAAAAAAAAAAAAAAACAAAAAAAACCCATATTTGTCTCATTTTCTTTGGTTTCACACAGTTTTTCTGCAAATATGGTGAATGGTGTTTACTGTTCTAGGTTCATAAAAATTATATTTGCTTGAACAATGTAGTTTTGAGGCTAAGAAGCTGCACTCAGGCTTAATGACTAAGGAAATTACAAGCTCTATATAGAATTGCAACAAAATCACCCCGGGTATATCTTAATTTTGAAGGAGTTGAAATCCCTGTCTCTGGTCTTCTGATCTCTGGCACTGGTCTGTAGAAGGTCCATCCCTGGTGATACAAGTCAATACTGTAATCTGCTTCTTCACATGGCACTTAGATCATCTTTTAATGCAATTATATTATTTGACACATGATTTCTGAGGAATCTGAAGGAGGTATAGAGAATAAATTTATTTTCTACATTTATGTTCAGATTAATTCAATTTATGCTGAGCAGTTACTGCATTGTTTTATCCAACTGAGAATATCCAATTCTTAAATCAAAGTTGTCTCATGAACATACAGGATCAGACAAGGTTTATGGGAGTAATGCTTAAAATCAGAAACCCCCTACTTTCTCACCAGTATAGTTTATGCATTAGTCAAGTGAGGAACATGGAACTTGCTAGAAAAAACCCCACAAATGTGTAGAAAAAGATCCTTCTTATCCCTCCCTTTTCTGCAAAGTTAATACAATTATTATATCTTGCAGTACACTTCATGCTGTTTATTGTTGCCATGGCCTTCCAGTCTGTACTCTCCAGTAAATTCAAGTAACTAAAACTCTTTCTCCATGTGCCTCCCAGGACATAAACCCAAGTGTTTTTATTTGTGAATGCAATGATATACTTAATGCTACTGCTGTGATTGAGAAGAACACAGGACCACTACCAACATGAATGCAAACAAGGCCAGCTTAGTCTGCCTTATCTTGTGTTTGCCATGGGTAGGGACACACTCTCTTCTGCCAACATGGTAACTTTTCAGGCCACTGTAATTTAGCTGAAGGCCTAAATCTAACATTGAGGGCAAGCCTAATAATAATACAGTTCAGTCCCTCCAAGCAGCTATCTGGGCTGTTAAAATATCACAATCAGTGAAAATATAGCTCTTTTAGTAGTGTTACCTTTCCATCTCTGTTTCCCCTCCTTTACAAAGAGAACAATTGCCTCCTTGCAGTAATGCTGTAAGGCTTCCTTCATTAATGCATATATGGCACCTTGAAACGTATGAATAGTAGATTTTGGACTTTAGTGAGAAATAATAAGGATTTCTTTAAAAATCCTTGATCCCATGCTAAAGAGAATTCTCTATCAACATCAACAAATTTGAGACTTCTTACTTTTTTAGATGGAAAAGTTGATCTGTTGCTTGTTTGTTTCTTCAAATGAATTTAAAGTTTTATCATAGTATTTCCATAGCAAGTGGTCTTTATCATGCAATAATAGTTTGATAAAACTCTCAAAAAATGGAGTAAAACTTGGAGGGAGGATAACTACTTTCATATTATAAATTATATGTAAAATGGATGGTTTTCATAATGATATATAATGCACTGCTTTAACTGTCCACATTGTATTGTACAATGCTTTGTCTGTGTGGAATTGCACCAGCTGTACCTGCTGTGCCTTTGTAGAGTTCTATTCAGCACTCCTTATTCACTCCCTCCTTTGGCAAAGCCCCCTCTGAAGTCAGTGTGTGATATGCTACAGTAAGAAGTGCTGAATAGGACCCTTAAATGATAACTCCTTGGAGGAGGAAACCGCCACTTTTTCTAACACTTCTCCTACAGTATAATGCAATTTGGACTGAAGATGCTATGAAAATACTACTAATAATAGATTGAGCAACTACATCAGGCAAATCATGGTAGTTCTCAAGAAGCGCCATCCTTTTTTCAGCATAAAGGCATAAAAGAAGGCTTCAGATTACCAGCAGTGGTGTTAGATTTAGATATGGTCAGCAGTAGCTTTTACATTTTGCCTACAAAGTCCACAAATATTATGTGAAATATTAATTTGTCACAAATTAATATTTTTCAGAAAGGTATTATATATTCACTAGATTTATTAACAATTTGCACATTTTCAGCCTCTAGGCCATAACTATGTCTTAGACCTAAATCTTGTGCTAGTGAATAAGGTACAGCTATTTCTCTTTTCAGGTTAATCTAAGTGCTGCATTAATCTATGTTTAGGCTTCTCAAAAAGTTAAGCACCACAGATTCTTTGTCTCTTCAAACATTCAAGATTTCTTGGCCTTCTGCAATTTTACTCATTCGCTTTGATAAACTCTCTGTGCCAACAAACCCTAGCCAATTTTATATCTTAAAAAAAGGAACACTTTAAACAATTTGACTAAACGCCTTTACAGCTTTGGTTTTAATTAGATGTTTTGCTTCTTCAGCTTACTGGAAAGAGCTAGATAGCTTCTAACCATGTCAGTCTATATAACAGCAGGTGTCAGCTTTAACTGCCTCTGAAAATTTTAAATGTATTCAATTAAAAGAATCCCTTAGAGAATGATACTTTTATGTTCATTTGTCTTATGCGAGGTTTGCAACATGTTTTCTTTCTATACACTATGTTCTTGTTGATTTTGTGACCCAATTATGGCTAAAATTTTTAATGTCAGAGTACATTCAGTTAGTGCTTTCATCTTAATATAATCCATCAGAAAAATGGATTGTTCCACAAGTGTCATTTGGGAAGGTAAGTCTCTCTCTCTCTCTCTCTTTTCCTCAGGAAACCAGAGTAATCTTGACACCAGAACAGTAAGTGGTTATCTGAGAAACGATAGGTGAGAAAATTGATAGCTTTGAGATCTGAAATGGATGGCTTCTCATATTCTGATCTCAATACACAAACCTACATGTGTAGCTAGATATCTTTGTAGGCCTTTCCAGAACAGGGGTAAAGGAACTGCAGAAGAGAACAGATATATATATATATATAAGATATATATAAAAGACATATAAGCTGTACACACTACACACACACACATATGCTTAAGTGCAATTAAAATAAGCATGCTTGTCCTTCAGCTACCAGCAGGCAGTTAGATTTTTCAGTTGATGTTAACTCTGTTATTCTGCTACCTGAATTATCATATTAAAAACCTACTCCTGAAATATGTTACAGCTCCAAGAATTTTTCTCACGGCAAAAATGAAACTGGTTATGAAGCTACATCATGAGGGTTGCTCAGTAAAGAAAAAATACTTTGAAAAAAAAGTTGTAAGGATTTAATTACTTACCCATTTTCCTTGAAAACTGGTGCGTGTCAGGATAAAAGTTGTGTAAGACATTGTCCTATTTGTTTAGTACTAGTTGCTCTAAATTTCATTACATCAGGCATGATATGATAACCAAACTGCCTCTGATTGGGTCCTAGCAAGAATTCCCTGTGAATCAATGTCTAACAAAATTAAAAGGTGTTTTTGCATTGTTATAGATTCAATCGAGCACTGGGGACTGGCAAACTATGACTAAACCAGGCACTTACCAGATGTGAACCCATCACATTTTTATGAGTGACAAGTCTTAAGAACTGAGACTAAACCTGAAACCCTTTCAGATAAATTAATGATGATATGCTCTAGTTATAGTATAGTTGGTAATGTGATATTTAAAAAGATATTCTAAACTAGGTTTGAAATATATTTTGAATACACTGCCGCTCCCGAAAACAAAGTTCAAACTCAATCTAGGTGAAAAATTTCATCTGCAATCTACAATGGTGTTGGATAGCCAGAATTTAAAAAAAAAAAACCATGTGGGCAGATTGTGGCTGCAGGAAATGATGTTTTAAAATCAGAGGACACTGATCACATCACCTGCTTGAATTGAAAGACACCTTTCAATATCTCAAAACTGTTTTGCTCAAAAGCAGATCAGGAAGAGAGAGGTAATTCTGTGAAAATGTATCAGGAACACTTCATACATGAAAGAGGAGGAAAAAAATAGGGATGTTATGGAGAAGAAATTTAAAAAAATAGTGAAGGAGCTGGAAGAGACTGCAACAAAGCAAAAACATTTTAAAGTTGTTGCTCACTGAAAAAGGTTTACTTGAAAGAAGAACTCAACAAAGCAGCAGGAGAAAGAAAAGAAAAGGAAAGAAAAAGGATAAACAAACCAAAAAAAAAGAAAAGTAAAAGTCATGGGTCTACAAAAGAAAAGAATAAAGGAAGATGTTAAAACATTTAGAGACTTAAACTGTAAGGGATGATCTAGCAGCAAATACATAAAGAAGCAAAAAATAAAATAGTTATTGGAACAAATCTGGATGTGTATTTGCATTAGTATTGAGAAAAGGCAGAACTTAGCTCCACTTTCTGGGTCATGAGGAGACACCTGTAAATGCAGCAAGCAAGTTTTTTTGTGGAAGAAAATGTTTCCAGAAACTACCAAAAATCAAGGAAATCTCTTATCGTGTGACAGTGGTAAAGAATTACAAAAAATATTGCTTCTCAGGACATTGAGAAGAAATCTTTATATTCAAATAAGGGAAATAAAGTTATAGTTGCAGATTTTACAGCTTCTTTTGTCAGCTTCCTGTAGATCTCTTCTTGCTCCCTGATACGGATTTAAAGGAACCAACATACATGCTGTCAGATCTACCACATCCATTTCTTATAAAGAGAAAATTTATAAAATAATATTAATGTTTAAGAAGTCCAGATGAGTTTATAAATTTATCACTTGTTCATAGGTGACCAGTTTGAGGTCATAAGGACTTACACGATTACCAAGTTGTTGCATTCAATGAACTTGATTTTGTTTTGTATTAGCATCTTATGTTGTTAAATGCATTGATGCAAGCGTGAATGTAAAGGAGAAATGAGTACCTCAGTCCAATAAAAAATATTGTTTGTGGTGAATGAATAACATTCCTGTTAGAGTTTCAAAATAATTTACAATACAAGAAACACATTTATGTCTGAATTACTTTGTTTTCACTTATGTTCTTCATGCTCTTGAGCCAGTGTTCTCTGCCAACTTTTTGAATTTTAGAATCCTAGGAATTTTTCTCTTTAGTCTCATTGGTCTTGTTTTAAAAATTACTTTTAGTCTTATAGTATCTGGGCGTAGCACATGATAAAGCCATACTTCTCTTTAAAATTATTAAATGAGGTCCTTGGTTATCTTCAGCAATAGTTGCTATGTCTAAAGTCCTTACTTATCTCCATGACAGTAGCCACATTAGCCTAAACTGATAATCTAGGGGACTGTACTGGTTAATAGGGTGTGGGTGTCTGCAGATCTTTGGAAATCCAGAGCATGGTAGTTACACAGGTAATTGACCCAAAGACCTAGTGGAAAAGAAGGAGACATATTAAATTTATTATAAAAGTAATGTATGCTAAACTTCATTTGAATATATTTTTTTTCCATTTGACATGTATTTTCCACAGTTCTACATTCTGAGTCATAACCTGTTTCAAAAAAGCATTATTTTTCTTGCTACCTGAATTGACATCTAATGTTCAATGTCTTTGACACTTTGTTGACTGTTTGGTTTCGGTTTTTTGCACAGTGGCAAGAAACATAAAATTAAGAAAAACTTAAAAAAAATTAGTAAGTATCTAGTCTTAATCACAGATAGAAATCAGAATGCTACTTGTCTGGAATACACAAAAAAATTATTCATAATAAAGTTAATATCATAAGCCAAATTAGAAAGGAAAGTTATTGCTTTCTACTGGGACAGGAAAAGCATTTTTATACCATAAAACTGGATTTCAACTATATATGTACTGTTACAGTATTTTATAATTTTTATTAACATTGCCTCTTTATATGTGTGTACTGTGTGTATACTTCTGCTGTTTTTGCAGTCTTTAGTTGTGAAGAGTTTAGCTATTTTTGGGTGTGTAAAAGTGTACGTAAAAATCAACCACATTGTTCTGAACTGCTATTGTCTGGTTTAACCCACAAGCAACACGTGTAAATTCTCATTTCAGCATTTTCAACTTATTAAGATAATTGAATAAAATGAGCCTGTACTAGGGAATTTTCAAAGTAACTCAAATGGAATTTATATTTCGCAATACAAAACATTGTACAAAACAAGTATAACACAGTTGTGACTGCTGAAAGCTATTTTTTCCCTATGAGTACTTTGAGAGAAACAATGAAGATTTCTAGTAGAAGCTCAAAATGCCTTTCTCTCTGCTGTCTCTCCAGAGACTTGACTGTTCAATACGCTACCCACTGTACCTTGTACTTTTTCCTGTTATCTCACTTGCAGTGGGTGATAGTTACTGGTCTTTAGAATAAAAATCAGATGATATTCCAGCAGCTAGCCATCAGTCACGGCTTTCCATGTGGCAAAGTATGTGTTAACCAAAGTCCAAATGGTTATGCAGTATTTAGGTTTTGCTCCTTATAATGACATTTTTGAAACTAATGTCTGATGTGTAGGAAGCCAAGTTTGATCTGGGGGAAATGGCCAACTACATATAACTGAATAGCATAGCATAGCATAGCATAGCATAGCATAGCATAGCATAGCATAGAATAGAATAGAATAGAATAGAATAGAATAGAATAGAATAGAATAGAATAGAATAGAATAGAACGCGACATCCTGAGTTGTGAGGGATCCCCAAGGATCATTGAATCGAACACTTCAGACATCCTGATTGAGTGGTTTCTGATTTATTGGCCCAGAAGAAGCACATGTATGGTTGGAAGGAGAGGGGAAGGAAGCCAGTATGACTGTTGTGCTGAACTTGATTCTTCCAGCGCAGAAATTTTAAATCACACCGTCTCTCTCTTGGGAAGACATTATTAATTATGATTATTATTATAGTCTTGTAGTAACATATGAATACCAATTTTTTTTTCTTTGAGGTAGGTTGACTTCTCTCTTCATTTCTTTTCCTAAATTATAACTCTCCAGTAGGTCGTGGTACTAATTAGCTGAATTGGAAGTTGCATAGAAAAAATTCTAGACATTATGATGTGAATATACCATTTAATGAGGACTATGAAACTAAAAATGACATTTTTCCCTATAATTAAAAGTAATTTTTATTCAGTCATATTTCTTACTTTTGAAAGACCTTCGAACAATCTGACTTACTAAATATATTTGAAATATTTGGGGTTTGTACTTAAAATTCATCCGTAATTAAAACAATTTTTCTGCAAGTCAACTAAAAAATTTCTGTATCCCATTGTATATAGTAGTAGATTCAAAGCAGTTCATATATAATATAGGATGTTGTGGGTATGCATGTAAAGTGGCTAAAATCCCTGATAAATTCAACCTTTTCTAGACTGTGGTAAGGGGAAATGGTTCATTTTGCCCTGCCTCTGATGGATCCTTAATTATTTTAACCTTGCTGATACAAAATGTATTAAATATAATGTCAAAGGTCTCTGTGTATTGCTTATAAGACAATAGCAGGCTGTATCAAATTAAAAAATCATGCCATGAAAGAAATGGAAGTAACTGTGAACTCTTTAGCTATAGTGCCTACTGCACTTCATATTTGTTTTTGTCATAAGCCTTTGCCAGCTGAAGTACATCAGGTTCATACATGAAATATCCTGATCGTTGTTTCTCTTTCTGTCATCAAATAGTTGAGGTGTTATATGTATGGGTATGATGTGGTTTTTTGGTTTGGTGTCATGTTCCCTTCCCCCCAGAAAATGTTATATCTCTGCAAGTTCTCAATAATATTACAGCTCATAAGTGACACAATCCATAGTGAAAAGTGAAAGGACCTGAACTGGAAATAAAACTAAAGTTATTTTGCTTCTTTATGTGTTGATTCAGATTATTTGTAAACACAAAATTGGTCTATTTGTCCCAAAATGGAGCAAATAAAAAGGAGAATAAATAGTAAGCATTCAAATAATTAGAAGATAAAATATCTTTGAGGATATATATCTGTTGCCTAGAAGTACTGCAGTAGTTTTGATTTGGTTTAGTACACAAGAGATATTTTTATTTTTAATTGTGACCCTTTTAGCTTCTGCTTTTGTTGTTAAAGGCTAAATGTTGCTTGCTTAGAGTCATCTTCCTTATTAAGAACTTAAGACTGACCTTTCTCCTAAGAGAGCAGTAGTGGGTACCCAGATCCCAGTGCCACGGTGCTGCAGGGCGCAATGCAGCCGTACAGGCACTGGGATCAGCTCTGCCGGGCTGCACTGGAAGGAGAGTGGGCACCGAGGCACACCATGCCCTTACTTTCACTGGGAAACACACTGTAAGCTGCTGGGAGCAACAGGGATGGAGATGGGCAGGAGGTTCACCCATGGGAGATGCTCTCCTTGTTGCCTCAGGGACTGTCACAGCATCACCCTGCCTACTCATGTCCTGCTTTGCCTGGGACATGTCTTCCTGGCCTGCTCCCCGAAGGGGCTGGTTCCAGCCCTCAGAGCCAGACAGCCACATGGCATGGGCGCAGGAACTGCGACTGCCTGGCAGTTTGCGCCCACCAGAGCTGTGCAAGGTTGTTGCCTTCTGAGCCCCTCATAAAGCAGCTCCAGTGCAACTCCACCCGACCAGGACGTGGCACAGGCGCTGCTGTGCTGTTCTCCTGACAGCAGGCCCATCTGAAGCCTTACTGCCGATATGTGCGGTTTTTTTGTACTCTATTGAAGCATGAATCTCCATTGTAAAGGTTGCAGAACACGCTACTGAGTTGAATGTGTCTTATGGAATGTTCTAAAATACTTGAAACCTGAGGAAACTGCGAGTTTTATTTCAAATATCTGTGTATCTCAGTGACTTGGCCCTCACCTCCTTTCACCTTTATTTAACTCCTCACTGTTTCACTAAGCGTTAGACAATGACATCAGCATGCTGCCTTCCCAGGGGACCAAGTAATGTCTGGGGAGAAGGATGTGAGGTGTATCTGCAGCTTTTGCTTTGAGTCTTTACCCCCACACCTCAGCTAAGGAGAGCTTATAAAAATAATCTGTGGGGGTTTCATGGCTACATATGGAAGTAGGCCACAGCTATTTTCTTCTGATGTGCGTATGAGTTACATGCCAAAAACATAAGGCCCTGGTTTTGCAAATTTCACAGTTCAGGTATCCTCTTCTAATACAAGCTGCTTGAAATACAGAACCACCTTCTTGGTTCAAAATGTAGCAGAAGGGCCCCAGCTGTTAAATTCTGTGATTTAAATATGCATTTACTCTTACAGGGTTTTCCAGGCACCTTTAACATTAAGCAGAACATTTTAAAGAGATTTTCTGCTTGTTTCACCTTGGAATCACAAGGAACAGTGCATTTTTAGTGGCATATGTGAGATATGCTAAAAATAATAATATGTAGCTCAAGCCTTAGAAACTAAATTTCAATAAAACTGAATGTTGACATTGGAATCCTCTAAAAAAATAAACTCAAAACCAACAAAAAACCCCACCCCTCTGTTTGGGACTAGTATAAGGGGAAATTGCCATTAATGTCCCTGTCAAATACAACACATACAGTCAAACCTGTGAAGTTTCCCTGAGTTCAGACTGGTTATCTCACAAATCTGTGCAAAGCTCTGGTGAATAATTTATACCAGGCTCGAGGTGACAAGTTAAACACACCCATTTTGTCTAAAATGCTATGAAGGCATCAAGATGGAGCCAAGCTGCAGGGTGAGTAGAGCTCAGTTGATGGGAATCTGAGCATGTCGAGAAGGGGGGATGCTGCTGTAAAGAAAATGAAATGTAATGAGATACTTTTTCATGCATAATTCATGGGTGAAAACATGACTGCATAAAAAGCCATGGATTTTAACAAGGCAGGGCTGCAATCATACACATTATCTTCCCAGAGGAACTTTATATAATATTGGTGAAAAAGAGAGGATTCTGAATACCAGTACAAGATAAAGCTGACGTTTTCAAATGCAGTAGAATTTACTTTAATGTACAATGGCTGTAAAGGAAACAATTTATATTTACACCTCAAAATAGTTCCTAGGGAAAAAAAAATTACTTTAAAACATATGCTTGTATTTTCCAGCTTAAAGAAAAAAGTAAGATGAGGAATGAGAAAAATACTTCATCTGGATAAAAAAAAAATTTAAAATGCATAAGCAGTATTTTGTTGAGTGTGTTGTTAGGATTGTGCTTTGAAATCTTTTGCAAGCATTTTCACTTTTTAGAAGGAAAACTTTTGATAGGAATGACTGCTGTGAACAGGCTTTAAAAAAGATAAAATGTTAGCTATTGTCACCATAAAATTTAATTTGGTTGCATTTGCAAAAGCAAATACTGTAATTCAGCTTTCAAGAACAGTTTAGTGGCTAGCACATGACTGTTTGAAATGGTGTTTAACGCTTGGGGTATTTAGTTGAAGGGATTAAAAATGGAATGTTGATTAAAGCTTGGGATGTCTTAAATTTATCACCACAAAATCCTAATGACAGACTTAGCTGGAAGGAACAGGGGTGCCTCCTTTAGCTGTTCACTTAGTAGGAGCAGATCACATACAGAAAAGGCACCAGAACAAGTCATAGAGAGCTTCAGAATCACACAAACTGAAGGAATCTGTGAAGTTATTTGTTTAGTTTACACTGCACAATTTCAATATTTTTGAGGAAAGTAAAATAGCCATTTTGCATCCAGTTAAGGTTTTATAGTCCTGACAGTTGGGTGAAGAAAACATTAAGGGTTCAAAATGATTGATATTTCAAAGTGTTCGCCTTCTATGGGATTTTTTTTCCCCTCTCAGTTGTACAGTGTAAGAAGCAGAGAAACACTACAAAGAGAAGCAGGTTGAGTTGGTATAGTCACTAAACAATCTAAGCCATTTAAATAAAAATATGTCATTAACCCTTGTACACAAGAAATACAGATGCCTTCAGGTTTTGATAATAAAAAAATAAATATGGTCTCCTTTTTGACCTTGGCAATAATTTAATATCTCATATAGAATTTTATCAGTTCACAGCTTTTATAGCAATTCAAGCTAAAAGAAACACATAGCTTCTCTTTGCTATCTTAAACCAGCAGTGTAACCGTTTTCATCTATGGTCTCTGACTGTGCCTCTTCACAAAAGCTTTCCCTCATGTCTATCATCTGCGTTTTTAATTTTTCTTAATGTTGTCTCAATAGAAAACATTGCTCCTCTGCAGCTTCCCAGACATTGCTTAGCCTTTAAAGAGCATGACAATAACCTGTCTCACAGCCTGCCCTAGTGAAATCTGATTATCTATTGGTTTAGTCCAGGACTGATTTGTCATACTTGTTCATCCCCCATGTAGAAGACTTTAGAACTTGAGCTCATCCTGGTCTTTGAACAGCTAATTTTCTGTAATGGTTTCCCTGCTTTTAGTTAAGGGGAACAGGTAAAGGAGGAAGAGAATATGAGGATCCCTCAGTTAAAGCATAGACTATCTCACAGATCCTGCTGTAGAATTTACAAAGGACTTATTTCCATCCACTCTCCTCTACTTCTTAGAGGATGTGCCATCCTCCATATGTTCACACTGGCTTTCACTGATTATTTAGCCTCACTGATACAGCCATTTCCAAGTATGGAAAAGGTTTGTTCGCTTAGATACCTGTTCTCCATGTGATGAAGTTCTGTCTTCCACCAGGCTGAATGGCTAGGTGAATACTTGGAAATGCAAAGCATCTGAAATTGGAATCAAACAACAATGCTATTAAAATCTCCCTCAAGGCACCATGTGACTCAGGCTGTGCAGTTAGGAGGATGCAGCTGTGCTGAGCTCACATAAATGGAGTTTGTTTTCTGTTTATTTTCTTCTTAACTTTAAAGAGAGCCCCTCAAACGCTATGTGATAGGATTGTGCCAGATGTGTCAGGGACTCCGTGGTGTTGTATCAATGAACTCTGCTTTCAGTCTTAGTGATTTGAGCCTGTCTGTGTCTTGATGTAAAGTGAAGTATTACTTGTTTGATTTCCTAAGGCACTGGAATACATAATAAAAGCATCCCAAATTCTGACCAGCAATTTCAGAAAAAGAAGTCAAAAAAGTCTTTAGAATAAAACTGCTAGAAAAATATTGGTATGGACCCCAATACTATAGCATGGTTATGTGAAAAAGCCTGACATCAAATGACTGTCAATAAGTATAAAATTTTAGACCAAGGTCATTAATTAATGAACTCTGAAGCAGTTTAAATATTCCAGTCAGTTGGAAAAGGTGTGGAAAAATCTGTAACCTGGGATACAAAAATCCTTGATTTTGATACTTGTTCTAAAACTGATTGCTCTGTGGGTTTTGGCAAAGTACTTAATCTCTTCACTTCTATCTCTAAAATAGTAGTGACAGTAATAGTGTGAATGGTAATAATATTCTAAATGAGGTTGAATATTAACTTGTTGCTAAAATATTTTACATATACTATAAATGTTAAGGTTTATGGTATAGATATTAAGGTGCATCTAGTCCTTGGTGTTAGACCTTGCTAGGAATTCATGCTCAGCATTGTGTCCTCTGAAATAAATGTTATTCAAGCTTAGCCATTGACATTATACAACCAGAAAAATTGTACATTCAACAGCAAGAAGGTAGGCCTGTCAGAAGCTGGAGGCAGACAGAAGAAAAGAGAGTTTCTCTTAACACAAATCATCACCAAGGTTACTAAGAATATCCACATCATACATACTCTACACTCTTGCTTTTTAAGATGTGAAAATGAGACATATGCAGTGGTGCTTTAATTTAGATAATAATTTCCTATCTTTGGCAGCAAAATAATAGAACTGAAGAAAAAGACTTCTATCAGTGCATTTTCTTGCTAAATGGCACTAAAAATGAAGTGATAAAGATAAACTATACTATGTTTACCCATACCTTCAGTGTTGTAAGGTCATAGGTGAAGTGCTATCAACACTAGGAAAGAAAATGAATGAGGAACAAAAGTGTAAGTGAGAATTTTCATACCTTATGTGCTAGTCAGAGTTTAAAGCAGCAGCTATGTGAGACTAGTCTGTCCTTTCTTGCTCTTTGGACCCCAAAAACCTAACTCAGAAACTACCTTGTTACAGGGCAGGACCCTCACAGATATGCAGCAGTTTTTTCCTTCCTGCCCTTCCTCCCACCACAAAAAAAAAACCCTTTTCAGATATGTCTGGTTAATCTTGTCAATATATTTTAATATCTTTTAAAATTTTTTTTGGAAAGGCAGTAACTTCATGTCTTCCTGTACACTGCAAGTGAGGTTTTCCTCCTGGAGGAGAGGTTGTGTGAATTGCATTCTATTTCTTTTTTGGACATGGTGACAGAAACAAAAGCAATTACAGTAGAATTAATCAATTTCTTAGGTACAAGACTACCTTATTGTTTGATATTAGCAAGGGCTGTCATTTTAGCTATCAAATCAAGTGGTGGAATGCTGCTGCAGCCCAAA
The DNA here is from genome assembly GCA_013400235.1 of Oriolus oriolus. Taxonomy (NCBI): domain Eukaryota; kingdom Metazoa; phylum Chordata; class Aves; order Passeriformes; family Corvidae; genus Oriolus; species Oriolus oriolus. The sequence goes on along the minus strand of VXBT01007304.1, from coordinate 18,294 downwards.
TGATGCAGGTGTTGTGATTCCATGACAAGAGTAGCAGGACTGGCCAACTGATCTTTCCATGTTGCTTCCAGGCACATTTGCTTAGATTCTGTGTGAGCCAGGCCTCTAAAATACATATGAGCCACCTTTAAGAGGAGAAAACTGTTCATGTTCTTCTGCAGTGTAAGACGACAGTTTTGCTGAGCCTAGAGCTGTGACTGTTTGTACTATTAGCTGCAGTAGCAGGTATGAATTTAGATAAGGTAGTTGGCTATTCAATGGGCAGCTATGTTCATGGTTTACGGTACAGGTGTGATTCAACATGTCTAGAATACTGTTTTAGGAATATTCTCAGTGGGACCCAACTATTCTCATTTAGCATCGGTCTCCAAAGGAATGAATCCAAATCACATGAAGCAACTCTACTAATCCCCTACAATAAATATAGACAATGGTGAGAGGCAAGATACTCTGAAGACCTTAAGATAGCAGTTGAGTCTGTCTGATTTCAGTACTCCCATTCTGCACTGGCCTTCAAGGTAATATAGATACTTGCCTGAGAGAGAGACGGTTTACTAAGAACCTTAACATTTCCTTTGGTAAAAGAATTAATTAATATATATAGCAAATGTTAGACCCACCCAGGACCCATCCTGCTTGACGTCTTTACAGGATGGATATGAAATGGTCCACTTACAGAATGTGTCTGGTACAGCAAAAAAAGGGAAAGACTATAATTTCATTTGCTGTGATCTGCCATGGTTCCAGGATTGCACCCCTAATGAAACCTATACTACTCCTAGCAAATACCTCATCTTTATCAACTTTGCTCATTGTATATTCATGAAACTGTTCAACCTTTCAACCTCAAGACACAGCAAAACAGCTTATTTACCAAACGCTTTTTTTTTCTAATTTAGTAGTTCCATGTAGTCCGTAAAGAGCTTTTGTGACAAAGTGTTAACTCCACAACAAAATAAATGAATCCTGGGGTTCAGATATCCTTGAGTTCATCTAAATTAACTGAAATACACAAAAACTGTAGTGGGCAAGTGTATGATCGCAGATGAGCAGACCAGGTGATTTCATCTTCACTGCACCTCTTGGACATGAAGATCTTGTTGCATAAGCCTGTTCAGGAATATCATATGCATAACGACCCACAGTGCAGGCTGTATGCATTGGTGTGTAGTAGTGACTTTAGCAAGGTCAGATCTTATTACTTTGACAGATCATCTCTCTGAGATGGGTCCTTGAACCACGATCTACCTTTGGACCACATTTCTCCTATCAGATTGGGATTTCAATTTTGAAGACAGCACTGAGTATTACCATTGTGAGTTAAAGCTGATTGGTGTTTTCCCATCTGATTAAAATGAGAATACAGAAACTCGAACCTGTGCCAAAGCATGCCACTTCTAAAAAAGATAAAACTCAATTTGGAATTCAACATTTCCCTACCATTTGCAGGAAAACATCACATTTTATATAACAAGAATGCATTGTGAACAGATGGATCATTGTCACAATATATAGTGTGTCTATTATTGATTTTTAAGGTAGGGAGCAACAAGAATTCTGTGGATAATCAAGAGAGACTTCAGGGCCTTTGGATGAGTGGTTAAGGGATCGGGAGCCCAAGTAATGTTCTCCTTGTCCTTGCAGTTGTAGAGAATGATGACAAATGAAACAGTAAGAGCCATTATATCAATACATGACTCCAAGCCCAGTGTCACCATCAGAATTTTGTGGTTTCAATCATGGTTCAGTTTACATGACACAGACCTGCTGGCAAGAGACAAGGTATATCTCTCTCTCAAAGAGGGGAAAGGATCTTTGCACAGGAGTTAGCAGGGTGCTGTGCTTTAGCCCCAGCCAGTAGCCGAGTACCACACAGCCAGTCCCTCACTCCCCTACCAGCAGGACTGGGGACAGAATCACAAAGGTAAAAGGTAGAAAACTTGAACTCATGTGTTGAGATAAAGATAGTTTAATGGGGAAACCAAAAGCCATGCACACAAACAAAGCAAAACAAGGAATTAATTCACTGCTTCCCATGGGCAGGGAGCTATTCAGCCATCTTCATATTCAGCCAGAACAGCAGGGCCCCATCATGCATAACAGTTACTTGGGAAGACAAATGACACCACTTCAAATGTCTTCCCCTTCTTCCTTATCTCGCCAGGTTTATATACTGATCATGAAGTCATATTGTATTTAATATACTTTTGGTCAGTTTGGTTCACGTGTCCTGGCTGTGTCTCCTCCCAACATCTCAAGCAAACCTGCCCTCCTTGCCAGCATGGCAGTATGAAAAGCAGAAAAGGCCTTGGATCTGTTTAAGCCCTGCTCAGCAAACCAAAAAAATCTCTGTATTATCATCACTGTGTTTAGCACAAATTCTGTGTTTGGTATTTGGAGGTCTATGCGGCAGCAAAGCTGCAAAATGTTATTGATATGTTAGAAATCACAGAAGTGTCTGAGAAGGATGCCAAAGGAATTAGGGCCTCAGCTCCCTGAAAAGTGGTGGTATTAATAGCCCAGCTGAAGTGCAACTACACCAATGCATGCAGCATGGGAAACAACCAAGAGCTAGAAGCCATAGCGCAGCAGGAAAACTATGACATAGCTGATATCATGGAAAAAGGGTGAGATATCACAGTAACTGGTGAGATGCAATGGATGCCTATAAACTCTTCAGAAGGTGTAGACAAGGAAGGAGAGGTGGTAGGGTAGTCCTGTATATTAGGGAGAGTCTCAGTTTTCTAGTACTTCATGATGGCAACAGTAGGGTTGAATGTTTATGGGTGAGACATGGGGGAAGGCCAACAAAGTAGATATCATGGTGGGAGCTTTTTATAGACCAACTAACTATGATGAAGAGGGAGACAATATAATCTGTAACCAGTTGAGAGAAGTCTCAAAATTGCTAGCACTTCTTCTCATGGGGATCTTCAGTTTACCAGATATCTGCTGGGAACACAGTACACCAGAGAGGAAGACTTCTAGAAGGATCCTAGATTGTGTTCAAGATAAATTCCTGTCGCAGCTGGTGAGGTAGACAATGAGGAAAGGTGCACTGCTGGACCTGTTGCTTGTGAGCAGAGAAGGACGTGGGTAATGTGATGGATGGAGGCCAGCCTAGGCATAGCAGTCATAGAATGACATAGTTTTCAATGCTGGGATAATTAAGGAAGAGGATCATCAGAACTGCCACCTTGGACTACCACAGGGCAGGTTTTGAGCCTTTTTAGGAGACTGGTTGACAGGCTCCCTTGGCAGGCAGCCTTTAATGGCTGGAAAGCTCTCTGACAGAAAAAGACCTAGGGGTACTGGCAAGCAGCCAGCTGAACATGAGCCAGCAGTTTGCCCAAGTAGCCAAGAAGGCCAGTGACATCCTGGCTTGGATCAGAAATAGTGTGGCCAGCAGGACCAGGGCTGTGATCATCCCCTCGTACTTGGCACTGATGAGGCTGCACCTCAAATTCTGTGTTCACTTTTGGGCCCCTCACTGTAACTGGAGCACATCCATAGAAGGGCAGGAAAGCTGGGGAAGAGTCTGGACAACAAACCTTATGAGGAGTAGCTGAGGGAGCTGAGGTTGTTTAGCCTGGAGAAAAGCAAGACATGAGGAGACCTCATTGCTCTCTACCTGAAAGGAGATTCTAGTGGGGTGAGGGTTGGTGTCTTCTCCCCTGTCGCAATCAAGACAAGGGTAAATGGCCTTATATGTCTCCAGGGGAGATTTAGATTGAATATTAGAAAATATTTTTCACTGAAAGGGTCATGAAGGATTGGAATAGGCTGCCCAGGAAAGTGATTAAGTCATCATCCCTGGAGATATTTAAAGGATGTGTAGATGTGGCCCTTAGAGACATGGTTTAGGGGTGGGTTTGGCAATGTTTGGTTTACGGTTGGAGTCAATGTGATGAAAGGTCTTTTCCAATCTAAACTATTCTGATTCTATTCTATGATTCGTTTTGTATATGCAAAGTGACCCTTGCCAAATATAATCCTAATCAATACAAAAATTTTTACATAAAAAATGGTTAAACAAGTCCTAAATCAAACTGCAATGCTACCCATCTTGGATTTGATTATGTCCTCAAGCTATCAGCAGAACTGTGGGTGATATCTGAAAATTTTCATGCAGATTAAAAGTGCAGCATAGTCTTAAGAATTTAGAAAAAGAACTAGTTTACTGACTAGATGTCTTCCAATATAAGGTAATCAATATTTTGGAATACAGATAATTTATTATTTTGAGTAAGACATGGTGATCATCAAAGCGAAAGGCAAAGCAGAGTTAAGGAGTTTCATTAGAGGCTCTCACTCTTTAGGTATTGTAAACTCTGGAGTCTGTAGAGGAAAAAAATGGTTTCTGATCAATAGCTGATATAATACAGTATTACAATGGTGATGTCCATGCTAGAGAATGCTTCACATATGGCCTTCATAGGATTTCTTCTTGCTATATCTGTGAAATATAGATAGTGACAGTAACTAGCTGACAATTTTAAGTAGCAAAGTATTTATATCAACCAACATGATTTTACAAAAAATATGTTTAATCAACCTAATTTAGTGTTTTTTCTAAAATAATAAACTTGTCTGATGAAGTAGACTACATTCACATAAAATGTTTTCAAAAACATTCTTCATTACTGAAAAAAAATTAGTTTGCATTGATACAGCCTGTACTGAATGGACAAAAACAGGTGGCTTACAAAAGCGAATTTTTTAAAAGAGATTACGTACTGGCTTAGAAGAATCCTATAGAGGTACCTTTTAGACTAATCTGTTAAACATAGTTACCAGAAGGGGAATACAAAGTTAGTAAGGACAAAATATGCAGATGGTTCAAAAAATATTTGAGTGAAAGCTAGTGACAGAGTCAAATCCACGAGAAGGTGGGGTCCTTTTTACAATGTATTTTAGCAAACATGGCACCCAGGAACAAGGCATGTAGGTCACACTCACAAGGTGACATTCTGGAAGTCATTGACTTGTAGGCCATCCTGATCTTCTTCTGATGATGGGGAATGTGATCCTTGAATACATAAACCAAATGACACAACATGAAGAAAAAGATGACATTACATTTTCAAATGGAATTAACAACATCATAATTAGGTTATTGTTTTATGATAATTTTAGAAAAGTTGAGTAAAAGTTATTGGAATGATTCAAATTGAACAGAAAAAGAACTTAGTCAATTTACATTTCCAGAAGAAAGTTGACCCCAGTTTTGATGACAATTTCCTAGTAAAGCAGAAATTTTTTCAGTTGTGCTAAATTTAATTTAGAAGAAAAAAGCTTTTATTGTTGCTCTCAGTGGCAGTAGTTTAAAGTTAGGCAAATTCAGCTGAGAAGTAAAGTGCACATTTTTAGCACTGAGAGTAATGAAGCATTAGAACAATTTACCTGAGAAAGTAATGGATTTTCTATCACCTCGAATCTCTAAATTAAAACTGCATGTCTTTTTGGAAGAGGTACTATATCTCAAACCAAAGTTATGGGTTTGATTTTGAAATTACAGACTGATGTTTTTTTGCCCTTCGCTATAGTGAGAGGTCAGGCTAGATGATAGTAATGGCCTCTTCTGGCCCTGAAATCTATGAATCTAAGTTGTGGCTTAGCTTAGTGAACAACACAGCAAAAAACAGTGCCTGTAATTCCTCACGTCATCATCACCCTGCCTTCAATGCCTAAAAGCACAGATGACCTAAATGATGTAAATTGTTGCAACTTTAAGAAATCACATATAAACATTTCCTCCTCTAAATGCAAGAATTCTTTGATTTTAAAGTAACTGCTGTGATATAACTTGGTAAAAGGAAGGCAGAGAAGCTCAAAAGCTGTTGTTTTGTAGGTTTAGCATAAAATTAGTTGACCATTAATCTGTCTCTTTCTCTTTTTCTCACAATCTCTCTGATGTCTCAAACCCAAGGAAACCATTATTGATGCTCTTGCATTGAATTAGGTGTTGTTTCCTTATAGAATTGATGAAAATATTTTTAATAGTAGTAATGAAAATATTTTTAATAGTGTTAATGTAAATAATTTCAGGACACTCACTGGAAAGCTGTTTCTTAACAGGCTGCACTTAAGTTGTTTTTGTCATCTTGTTGACTGCTCCCATATGTTATGGTACTGTGCTTTCCACTTACATGCTTGTTTGAACAAGCACCTTTCTGGGTATTTTCATAATACCTTTCTTTCTTAGATACTAATAAAGTTGAACACACAAATGGAAGGCATCCAGGAAAGTTTTGGTGTCACTGCCTGAAAACTGTAGCCGAGTTTCTATTCATTTATTTTACCACACTACTTATAACTTAGATTTAAAATCATGTACTGCTTTTGTATTTCTTTTTATTGCTAGCATAATATAAGTTGCTTTTTCATATTATAATTGGTATGAATATAGATCTTCAGTTATAACGAGGTAATGGTGGTCCTTCTTTTATCCTACCTTTGCTGAAATTGTGATGATTGCCATGGCCATGGTTTGTGGTCTGTGCTTCAGATACATGGACATATTGCTATCACTTTTCAAAAGAGTCACATGTTCAGATATAGACATGTTAATTTGCTCCAGACATGAAATAATGATAAGACTTCACTAAAAATACAGCTATGATGTCACAAGCTTGTGGGGAAATGAAACTCCTCTACATACTCTTTTTATAGCCTTCTTTAGTCTTTTTATAGCTTCTTTAGTCTTTGCCACTTGACCGATCTATTGGTATCTACAAATGAAAGGATTACATCCTAGAGCAAAAGAGATTTTTTTTCTCTTAATCATTTCTTGGGCTTAAGGTCTACCGTACTAACCACACAGGGAAATTAGAATAAGCTATTAGAAAATGAAGGCTTTAATTCATACATAAAGACCGAACACATCATTTCCAGGGTATTCTTGCATATTTCATTTTAATCTGCTGAGTGCATTTTTTTGCCTCCTTTGTACAGTATTGGATACTGGATGAGATTCATTATCCTTTTTCTCTCCTGGGTGCATGCGGTCCTTTCTTTGTGACCCAGATAAAAAAAATCTAAATCCAAAACATGGGGTGATACTTAGACAATTAGAAGGGGCATAGACATTTTTAACTTTCTCAGTATCTATGTATTCATTGAGTACAACAGATATGAGAAAAAATATTCCCTTGAACAGAAAAAGGAATGTATCTTGGATTTTAAAGAGCTATTTTTAAATGTTCATTCAATTAAAGAATGTCTTCAGTGTAAAAAGAAATAAGTATATTCTTTTAGCTCTCTTGAAAAGTGTTGATGTGAATCCCTGAGAGACAGGGAAAGAAAATCCACTGGTCAGAAGAAGTTTGTCTCAGCAACTATCTTCTGACATTTCACTATGGTGGTAAAACAGATATATTCTGGAGAGGCTAGGAGCTCAATTTTATGGTGCGAATTTTAAGAACCAAAGCAGTTCAGAGCAGAACTCAGACTTTTCTTCATTGGTATATTAATACTGGATATAAGAAGAGTGTTGATGAATTTCAGCACTCATTAACAAGTACCATATATTGATTTTTTTTAGTCAGAGTCAGCATGTGTGAACAGCAAATCTAGGAACAATGTGGTAAAGGTTTTATTATTATTATCATTTTATTATTTACTGTTTTATAAGAAGGAATAGAAAGATTGTTTTTTCTGGAAGACAAAACCAAATAATTTGAAACATAAGCCAAAGACCAGTCACCATTCTTCTTACCAGTTTACAAAATGAGGCCAGCAAAAGTTAGAAGCTAAGAGAAAGTAGCATAAACTCAATCAAAGACTGGCAAATCAGGATAAAAATGAGACATCCTGGAGATCAGTTTTCCCATACTATTAACTTCCCCCACATTAAAAAAAAAAATTTACATTAGGCCAAGTATTGATAGTATATGCATGGCAACTTTCTACTTTAGATTGTAGAAAATGGCCCTTTTTTATAACCTTATTTGTCTGTCTTCTTGTGACCTGTGAGGTATTTCTGTTAGTATCCAAAATTTGACCGGTTGTTGAAATTAACCACTTTGCAAATGTGTGAAGGACTTCAGGTCATTATTTGCCTTCGGTGTCAATACTTAGTGTTGTCATATAATATTTTGTTACAATACAACCAGAAATAAAATACAGAGGGAAGACCTGATTTGTAGATACCTGTAACACTAAAGTAGCACTAACATAGCAATAACTACAAATAGCCAGGTGAAATAGCAGATCATCTTGAAAAAAATGAAGTAGAACCTTTTATAATTCTTTAATAACCAGTAGTTCTTTTACTTCTGTTGCCAGTCCCTTGCTTCTTGGTGCCATGAAGAAGCAGAAGCAAAATGATAAATCATAATAAGAAATTATTTTCTAATTCTAGGAACAATAATCTCCACTTAAAAATGTTTCATCTTTTACTCTTTATTTGAAAATAAGAAAAAAATCTGAAAAATTAAGGAATTCCTTATCATTAACTTTTGATTTATTTACGGTATTGTTGTTAAAAAAAAAAAAGGAAGACAATAATATGGATAATACTACACGCAAAAATTCAAAGTAGTTTGACAAGAAACTGAAGAAAAAATTTCCTTCTCTGAAGTACCACTCATGTTTTAAGGAATTTTCCAGTGAACCTGGAAATGCACAAGATGCTGGAGTTGAGTTTTTTAAAGGTTTATTGTATAAAACATAGGTCTACATGGTCTCCATGTGGTTTAAATCAGACTGTAAGCTTGCAGCTGAACTGAAGAACATTTTTCAACTCACCCATCATAGGTTTTACAATATTTCACCACCAGCTTGGCAGAGCATTTTTTTACTACTTTGGGAACCTTTAGGCAGGCAAGAGATAACAGCGGCACTGAAGTCCTGCCAGGTGTTTCTAAGACTGCGTATGGTAGTGGTAACTTGTTCCTGGCAAAACCTGAATTGCTGTAATGTCTACCTGTGAGGAAATGCCAGGCATTTTGCTCATGGTGTGCATATCTAAGTCAGTTCAACACATCGCCATCTGATTTCTTTTCCAGCACTATGTTTAGTCCCAATTACAGTAGGTGGAATAGCATAGGAGTATGTTCTAGAGTGTGTCTTCAGCATTTCTAAACATTTTATATCTGAGTCCCAGACCACCTTAGTGAAAAGTTGAGGAGGGCATTTAGATCTTGACTTTTAAGGGCTTACTTTTATGGGATTCATGGCACTCTGTTGAGTAGAAACCATTTCAGGTTTTCTTGCTGACTTTATTAGGAAATACCTGAGCAGTATTTTCAACATTTTTAACATTTTCAACAATGTTGCTGCTGGCAGCAACACATCTTTGGTCACTTAATACTGCATCTGAAGTGCAGTATTAACTTTTGCTAAGACTTTTTAAATTAACTTTTTGCTATGTACTTATGCAAGGGGAAGCAAAGGCAAACGTTTTCTATAATTTCATGCACTTGATACAGAATGTGGTGAGGTCTGTAATAGTCTTTTTGTCCTTGAGTGATTGTTTTCACAGCCTGGGTCTAAATCCTGTGAAAGATCTTTTTTTCAACCCAGAGAATGTTATTTGGCCACTCTCAGCCATCCTGAGCTTTAACAAGTCTTCACCACGTCATATGCCAAGATGACAAGATGCCTTATCCTTGTCTCAGCAATCTGGGACATCTACGTAGAGTAGAGACCAGTTTTAAAGGTGTTGGCAAGATGTACTGCAACATTTTGCACTGGTTAAAGCTTCTAAAGGCACGTGGCTTCATGCCAAGGAGTATTGCAGAATCACAGAATATGCTGATTTGTAAGAAACTCACAAGGATTATCAAGTCCAACCCCTGGCCTGGCACAGGACCATCCCCAAGAATCACACCATGTGACTGAGACTATTGTCCAAACACTTCTTGAACTCTGTCAGACTTCGTGTTGTGACCCCTGGGGAGCCTGTTCCAGTGTCCAACAACTCTCTGGGTGAAGAACCTTTTTCTAATATCTATCCTAAACCTCCCCTGACACAATTTCTGGCCATTCCTTTGGGTACTGTCCCTGGTCACCACAGAGAAGGGATCAGTGCCTACCCCTCCTCTTGTCCTCACAAGGAAGTTATAGACTGCAATGAGGTCTCCCCTCAGTCTCCTATTCTCCAAACTGAACAAACCCAGTGGCCTTATATGCTCCCCATATGGCTTCTCCTCAAGGCCCTTCACCATCTTTATTGCCTTTGGATGCTCTCTAACTGCTCTTTATATCTTTCTTTTATTGTGATGCCCAAAACTGCACACAGAACTCGAAGTGAGGCCACCTCAGTGCAGAGCAGATCGGGAAAACGTCCTCCCTTGTCTGGCTGGTGATGCTGTGCCTGATATACCCCAGGACGTGGTTGGCCCTCCTGGCTGCCAGAGCACTGCTCTGCTGACTCATATTCAATGTCCACCAGTGTCCAGTCAGTGGGGACCTCTCTGGATTCCCAAGACTGCTCAAAAGTGAGGTTTTGCTATGACATCAGCCAGATCTTTGAGGATTCTTGGATGAATCCCATCAGGCCTCAAAAATTTATAGGGATCCAACTGTAGCAGCAGAGCCTGTACGGTTTCAGGGTCGACTGGGAATTTATCATTCTTGCAGTCATGGTCTTTCAGCTCAGACACTGAGACTCTGACAAGGGACACTGAGACTCCCTTGCTCCATCATTCATGTTAAAGACAAAGACAAAGAATGAGTTAAACACCTCTGCCATGTCTCTCTCCCTGTTTGTGAGGTAACCATCCTCATTCTGTAATGGGTCATTGTTATTTTTACACTGTCTATTGCCATTAATATATTTGAAAAAGCCTCTTTTTATTGTTACACACATTTCTGGCCCACTTCAACTCCAGTTGAACTTTGGCTGCATGAATTTTCTTAGTACAGTGGCAAGCAACATCTCTGTATTCATCCCACATCACCTGACCTTGCTTTCACTGGGCATACACTGCTCTTTCTTGACCTATTTCCAAGAGAACATTCCTGTTCAGACAAGCCAGCCTTCTGCCTCACCTGCTCGACTTCCCACTTTGGGAATTGCTTTCTCCTGTGCCCTAAGGAGGTGATGTTTAAAAAGTGATCAGCACTGATGGACCCCAGCATCTGCAAAAAAATTTTCTCAAGGGACCTTACTTACTAATTTCCTGAGCAGTCTGAAGTCTGCTCTCCTCATGTCCAGAGCTGAGGTTTTTCAGGCACTTTTCCTTCTGTCAGCAGGGATTTTAAACTCAGTCACTTCAGGGCTGCTGTGGCCAAGACGGCTGCCAATCTCAACTTTGCTCACAAGATCCACTCTGCTGAGAAGAAGGAGATCAAGGAGCACATCTTTCTGATTTGGCTCCTTTATGACCTGTTCTATGAAGTTGTCATCCAGGTTTTTTAGGAATCTTCTGGCCCAGGTTTTACCAGCTGTCTGACGCTCACAGTTAATTTCTGGAAAGCTGAATTCCCCCATAAGGACAAGGGCAGTTGACTTGAAAGCATCCTTTAGTTCCCCAAAGAACTAGCATCATCGTCCTGGGCAGGAGGTCTATAGTAGACTCCCACAATGACATCCACATTATTTGTTTGCCACTTGATTCTCAGCCAGAGGCTCTCAATTATGCCATTGTCAGCTGTGAACTCCATACATTCTAACCCTTTGATTACATATAATGCTTCTCCCTGCTTCTGCCTTTCCTATCCCTCCTGAAGATCCTGTAACCGTCCAGCAGAGCACTCCAGATTTCCAGATTGAGATTGTAGCATCTTTGAAAATAGCCAGTTAATCTCTTGCTCATTTGCTCGTATACTATTCAGCCTGTTCACTTCTTCCTGTAGCTCTTTCACCCGACAACACAGCTCTTCAGTCACAGCACACCTGCAAAACACCTGTCTGCTGACCCAGCCTTGCAAAGAGGCATCAGGCACTCCTGGCAACCTGTGACCGGGAGAGATACATCTACCAACAGCATGTATGGCTGGCTGGAGGCCTCTGGCATGCCTGGTTCCGTGACTGCCTCAGCTACAAGGGATTGAGCTTGACTGCATGTCAACACCATAACTAAGGAAGGTTAACCTAGTACGCTAATAAGACTGGGGCTAAAAAGATCTCTTTGGTCTTTCTTATCAGCTACCGAGTCTGTTGCCTCTATTGGCTCCTCCTGGATCGGTAAAGAGGAGCCCTTCCTGCACAACCTGCTACATGAACTGCTGTGCAAACTGAGGTGCCAATCCCTCACTGACATGCCAATCTCTCACTGACATGCCACACCCTCACTGACATGTCACCCTCTGGGGCACTTGCGGTCCCTGGAGCCATTTAAACCTCCTTTAGTTGCTCCCAGCATCACCTGGTTGGCTCCAGGGGCTTCTGGGTCATGAGGAGGCTCGGGGCTGCTGCACAGGTTCCTGAACGCAGGCCTGAGATCATGGGGGTGTTTTTTCAGTGGCATGAAGCCTCTAAAGCCTTCTATCAGAAACAGTAGAAATGCTTAATAATACATGCTGCTATTGAGATTTAAATATTAATGTTTCTATAGACGCATGTTCTCAGACTGTTTTGTATAAAAATATTGTCCTTTATTAACTCACTGGGCTTTTGTAGGAAGTAAGTACTCTTATGGTGAAGTAACATGTTTGTGGATCCTTGTTGTTGTTTATCCTTTTTTACGCAAATAATTTTATCCATCCTTACTCAGGTTATTCCTCTGTCATTAGTAACCCATTTTTCCTTTAGAATTAAATAATAAAAACCATGATAAAATGGTTTTTTTATGAGACAAGTATATGTAAGAAAATTTTAAACTAGGTTTATCTTGTTAGACAGCCTGATTTTCCCCAAATTATAATTTTTTGCAACAGTGTTGTTATGTTTGGTTGTTATGCTCAGTGTAGCTTCAGAGCTGGAGTCTCAGATTCTCTACAAAACTAAATGTTGTAAAGTGCTTTGACTAATGTAATTGTTAGATGTTCCCTGACTAGCTAATGACTACATACTCGTATTGATATTATGGGATGGTTCCTTCGGGGAAAGCCTCATATTGTTTCCTGTCAGCGTGAGTCAGTTTGCCTGCTGAAATGAAGTGCTACAGGCAATTCAGAGTGTTCAAGAATAAAGTCTGATTAGTTGATGCTGAGGTGTACATGGCAAATAAAACACTAAGTGTGAGCTAATAATCCAAATGGTTCCCTAAAAAGAAGCATTAACACACCACAAAGTCATTTTTCATAAATAACAGTTAAGTGGGTGATTTTTTTCACATTTCCATGTGGGGTCTTAAAACACACATAGATGGAATGTCTCTGCTTTCTAGTTGCAAAGGTCTAGTTGTAGGAGAAGAAAATATAGTAGAGAATGAAGAAAACATTTCCTGGTTTATTCTAGTTTGAAGTTTTGCAGAAAGAAAATTTCTCCTCATATATTTTTCATATTCCCTGCATTACCAGGAAAAACAAGTTTATTTTTCTGATTAAATTACCTATTTAAGGGACAATATCTAACAATTTCATTGAGATGCAAATTGAGAAAGTGATGTTTCTAAAGCTGAAGGCCTCAGTGAACTTCAACAGATGTAGAAATCAATCTGAAGCATTAAGATGAGTTTCACTCACTTGGTCTCTGGTCAAAGTCATATACATGCCCAGAGCCTAAGCTGGATACTTAGTCTTGATAGTGTATGAAAAAATATACATAGTATGCTGTCCCAGTTTAAAAGACAAGTGTCTGCCAAGGAAGGTGTTTCTTGGAATGGAAAAAATTACTCCCTCCCTCCAAATTATTATAAATTTGAAATTATGGGGCTTTCAGGAAAAGATATGGGAATATATATCTATAAAACAAGACAGATGAACAACAACAACAAAAGCAACAACAGAAAAAACCCAGAAAAAAACAATAATGGCCTTTTCTCGCCCGTTGAACAATTTCCCCTTTGATGTAGTTATGACCACAACTGGCAGAAGTGCAGATGGCTCGCGTTGAAGCAGAGGGGGTGCAGTGACTCCCCCATGGTTACAGGGGTGCTGGTGGCTCAGACGGCTTCAGAGGGTGGCTGAAGCAAGCCCTGACAGCCTCGGAGAGGGGGCATGGGGAAGTCAGTTTCCCCCAGCTCTTACGGGTCTGATGCGGTATCCTGGCAATGGCAGCAGCAGCCAAAGTTCCAGTCAGCAGCCGGCGGGTGCTCCCTGCAGAGGGAGGGAGTAGGTGGAGGCTCAATTTTCCCCTGAAACACCTATGCAGATGGTGAGGGTCTCTCCCTGCAAGGGCGGACGCCAAAAAAGTCCCAGTTCACCAGCTGCTCCCATGAGCAGCTAACCTGCCGATAGTAAGGAAGGCTCCTCTGTAGCAGCAAGTGCCCCTGGGTAGAAGTACAGCACGAAACACCACAACCATCTCTCCTCCCAGCTAAGAATCTGCCAAAACCACTCTTCTCCCCCTCCTCTCCCAGAACCATTCCAATGGTATGCTAAGGCACTCAGCCACTCTTTTGTGGCCATCTTTTGTTAACTCAGTTACCTCCTGTCCACCCTCCCCGGGCATCAGCCCCTTCTTCTCCCAACATCTTTTTAGGTGACCGATGGGAAGAAATTCCTCCGAAAAACCCAACCCAGAAGACATACCCCGCTTTATTGATGTCTGCTTGGGCAATTAAATCCTACAAGTGAAAAGGTGGTGACTGGTTGCTACTGCTTTCCCTACATAATTTTCCAGTCAAATATCAGAGAGTTATCAAAGCTTATCCAGTCCATGTCTCAGGTCTGAGCTCAGCATCTGTACTGCAAATATCCCAGCCTTGCAAATACAGCATAACATCACCTTTTAGCCTAACAATCACCCATAAACACTCAAAGAGGAAGAAAAAGCTCTGAGGCAGGAAACAGTGTCTGTTATCTTTCTAGTCTCAAGGAAGCAAAAGAAGAAAAATCCATTTTTTATTTTCTCTGTGAGGTAGCCAGATGCATTCAGGATGCAAACATATATAACAACCATAATGGACTCCTACAGTGAATTAATACACTATCACACATATTAGAAAAAGTTTCATTGTATAAGGACTGACAGAGTAAAGAAAGAATATCCAAGAGAGTAAAGAAAGAATATCCAAGGTGCTTTAATGAATTTAAAAAATGGCTATAGATATATGTTAATTCCTGTAATATCATTGTTGATCATTTCCGTGCTTTAATTTGAGTTGTTTAATCCATTGAGATGCAGATTAAATTATATTAAATTGTTTAACTGCTGGTGCAATTGTCACAAGGCTATTTTTCAGTTTGAGTGTCTTCCCAGAGAGGGTGTGAACACACCCCAACAAAACACCTGCCCCAAGGACCTCAGCTGAGGGGAAGGACAACAAAAACCTTCAAGAGGGGAAGAGGAAACAACATGCAATACAAACACCTTGTTGAGGCTCAGGCCAATCTTCACTCATGGAAAAAACCTCTTTCTACTACAGGCACAGGAAAAGTGGTCTGACATTTAGAGTGTGGTTGGAATATTTGGAAGAGATAGTACAAGATCTGTCAAACTGATAGTCAAGGAAAAACCTGCCATTAAAGGCTGCAGTTTTCACTTAGCTAGAACTTTGCCAAACTAAGTCTGCAGGATAATTTTTTTAATGACAAATATCAGTTTTGCATTAAAATTCTGTGAAAACATTCAACACAATCTATTTGATTAATGTTCAGAATAAAATTGGAGAAAGCATGTTAGAATCATGTATTAAAAGCTGCAATTTTTCCACTAAAGATCTCCACAATACATATGTAGTACCTGTGTTTCTGAGAAAAAAACTTAAATTTAGCATAGGAGGATTTGCTGTCCATAATGTGTCTTTTCTGAAGGCATGTAAAACTCACTTTACACATGGTCAGGAGGACTTGTTAGACTTTATCTGCAAAATTCTCTGAAAATATGGTTTGTAATGGTCAGACTCTACCTTGCGATTGCTAGATTGAATAAATGTCCTAGCAACTTGTTTCAGATTGCTGCAAGCTACCATGTCACTGAGACTCAGAAGTAAGAGTAGATGCAACATCTCTTCTATATCTACCTTGCTAGCTTTCCAGAGATTTGAAAAAGAAAAGATTCTCACTAAGAGATAGAAAGAATAAACAAAGAGAAACCAGAGTTTGTTGAAGAATAAGGAAAAAAAGGAAATGAGGTAAGGGGATTTTAGGTTGAGAATGAACATAACACAAGGCAAAGGTTGGAACAACACAGGGTTGGAAGAGCCAAGAGAGGACAACAGTCCTGGAAAGAGAAAACCATGGAGCACTGGCACTAGGGTTTGGGATAACAAGCTGATATCCTTGCTGACGCCAGGAACCTGTAATGGTAACTGAACCTGAAACGGGCACTGGCTGGTGGGAAGATGGTCAAGACAAGAAAGTGGACAGGCTGGAAAGAAACAAGGAGCTACTGAGTCAGCTCTGAGCTGAAAAATGGAAGGAAGAAATTGCTCATTGAACCACAAACTGCAATCCCCATATTGTGAAACATGGCAAAGTAAGTATCAGTTCTCTGCAGGAATTGCTTTATGAAGTAGAGGCTGATAATATACTGCTGCTGGTGGTTATGTACCTTAGGTCAAATGGCAGATAACAGTGGTCATGTTATCTGAAAGCTCTCTGTGCTGATGAACTCTGTGCATGCTAACACAACATAAGTTCCTGTTTGGAAATGTAGTTGGAAATTCCTTTTCTTTACCAAAAATTATGAGTAGGTTTTTTACACTCACAGTATTAACAGGAATGCCAGAGTTAAATTAGCCTATGAAATGGCATTTCCAATATTTCCAGTCTTTCATTTGTTTCCATTTACAACCTCAAAATTTATTAACAGAGGGAAGCGTTGTATGAGAGTTTGTAGGTGTTTGCAGACAATGTAAACTGCAGAAGAAGAAACAGGTTTCATGCTTCTGCAGCCTTCCCATTGCGGACAAAGGAATCTAATTATCCAGGAGCTACATTTAGTTGCCTTCACCAAAGACTATTAACTTCCTTCCACAGATCTGCCGGGTTGCTAAATACTTGCTTACAACATAATCTTGACTCATCCCTAAAGCCTGGTCAATCCTGATCTCTCAATGAAGCAATGACTGTTTGAGAAAAGAAAGTATGTGATTGTGAGGCTAATTAGAGTCTTTAACTTCAGTATTGAATAGCTATTGTTTCTGTCGTACTATTTTCTTGATGCAGGTGTTTTGTTATGATTATCTTAGAGGTTCTTTTAGGAAGGAGAACATGGGTGGGTGTTGCTTGGTGATAGATGTTTTTATGACAAACTGCCTAACTTTGGGTTAACTAAGCCTTTTTTGAAAATTACAATGCAGATCGATTTTATGAAGACAGAAACACTGATCTTTGGAATTCTTTGGTATTTCATTTTTGGCCTACTAAAGGAAAGGAAGAAAGCAAAATTCCATATTTTTTATTTTTGCAAAGACTCACAGTCTTTTCATGAATAGACCGGGTGTCAATCCCTACGCATATGTCTCAAGAGTTACCTATAAATTATTTTCTTGCATTATTAATCACATCTGTTTTATTATACAATGACTGTTACAACTGGTTCCACCTACACCTGTAGAAATGCATGAAAGATTTTAGTAATGCAGATTTTTGCTGTCTCCTTTAGCAACCTATATTTAATGCTTTAAGGATTAGTAGCATGATATGACAAGTGCTTTCCACTGTTTCTTTGTTAAAGTATGCCTGCCTCTAGGTCCATAGCTTTCAGATGCAACTCCCCTTCCCACCTTCTTGTCAAATCAAAGAGAGATAGTCACTGGGCAGCATAATTTTCTCTCTTTTCCGGTTTCTTGTACACATATTTTTCTTGAACTGTGTCCAGGTGCAATCAGGTCCAGTAAGCAGCAAGAAATTAGAACAAGTAAATATTAGGAGTGAATCATTTTATTAGCAATTTTTAGTCAGTAACTTTATCTCATCAAATTCTGCATTGTTGGTAGTTTGCCTCGAAAATGGAACCGTTTCCACCAAGAAAATAATTCCTTGGAGTGCACTTACACCCTAACTTTGTTCAAAAGAATAAGACTAAGAGAAAGATGGGAACATACAATTCTAGTTTCTTCATATGCTTAACATGCAAAGATGTTTATCTCCTGCCAGAACTTGATGAAAAACCACAAGAAATCAAATGGGGCCCTTCCACTCATCATTGATTTTTGTGGATTTTGGACCAAATCCTCTATGCACGGTTAGCAAAGAAAATCTTCTGATTCTTCACATAAACAAATATGAAGAAACAGTCATTATATTTAATTTTTTGTGCTATGTTTTGTTACCATGGTGCAGCCCGTCTTCGGT
>VXBT01007303.1:0-10701 GCA_013400235.1 Oriolus oriolus | reverse complement strand
TTGAACTTAAAACAGTTAAACAAGAAACAAGTTAAACAAGAAACAAGGAAACCTTTTGGAAAAAGCTTGGCCATCTCTATGGGGTGCTCGGGGTCAGCTGAGATGACCAAGGTTGGAAATGAAGGTCACTCCTCAGGNTGAAGGTCACTCCTCGGGGATGCCCGGGGTCGGCTTGTGCTCTTGTGGAGTGACCTTTTTACATTTTAACCATAATTAACTTTAACAAACGGCAATATAACAACAAGTGGGTAAAACAGTAAACACTGGACAACAAACAGATAACTGAATTTAAGTCACGGATAAGCAAACATTGATGCAAAAAACCAAGGAGGATTCCTTCACATAGGACACGTTTGCTGCCATACACAAAATCATAGCTGGTCCCTTGCTTGAGAGTTTGCCCACCTGTACCCAGTGGACTGTTTACGAGTTCTATGCATATGTTAGATGTTTAATGTTTAATTCTTAATTGTTAAGTTAATTATAGTTGAAGGACATTAAGGCTACTCTGTCAGAACAAGTCAACCCCAGACATCCCCAGGGAGTAGCCTTCCTTCCTTACTGTTTTAAAGTTAAAAGTTAATAAAGTCACTCTGCCAGAGCACAGCCGACCCTGGGCAACCCTTTCTCTCCCACTGTTTTAAAAGTTTAAAATTATCAAAGCCATTTCCAACAGAGCAATGCTGACCCCGAGCTGACCCCGAGCGCTGACCTCTAGAAATGGCCAGTTTTCCTAAAAACATAAATTTTATTGCTGTTACTGTTAAAGACCTTATGATTCCAGTTTGTGATATTGTTTCCTATATATTTCAACTTACTTTAAGAAGTGTAAATTACGTTTTACTGAAATTCTAAGTTCCTTAAGTTAAAAATCCAAGCCAGCTCCACCAGGCTTCATAATGGCCACTTTCTAAAAATAGCCCTCAACTGCCACACCTGTAACTTGCCTCCATGGCAACGATGCATAAGGAGGAGCCTTCCCGCCTTTTCTTCTGAGGCGATGACATCTGCCTGCTGCCCCCTGGCAGCATGAGCCGATTGGCGGGAAGGCATTACCTCACCCCAGCGAAACACCAACTAGCTGGAGCCATGGGGGCCGGACGGGGAAGGCAGTTGAGGAGACCTAAACCTGTAAAAGGCCCTGCACAAGAGCAGGAGCCTGTCTTTGCCACCAGCTAGTGTTCAGTGAAGCCCGGTGCTGAGCCGTCTGGCCTTAGA
Organism: Oriolus oriolus; assembly: GCA_013400235.1. Taxonomy (NCBI): domain Eukaryota; kingdom Metazoa; phylum Chordata; class Aves; order Passeriformes; family Corvidae; genus Oriolus; species Oriolus oriolus. The sequence continues at coordinate 9,483 of VXBT01007303.1, read as the reverse complement.
TCTCTAATTTAAGAGACACTTATAATTGATTCGGATCTCGGACTAGCTGAGATCGCCTCAGCACCGTACAGCTCCCCGCCCTCAGGCAGCTGTGTGGTGGCCCGGGTGTCCGATACCCATGAACCCGGCTTTTATATTTTATTTTCTGTACACTTTTTGGTTGCTTAATTTTTGTTTATTATTTTGTTTTTGGATCCTGGGACGCTTTGCTGTGGCACTTTAATAAAGCAGCCGTCTACCTCACAGCAAAGCGAGTTGTCTCTTTTCTGACATAGTAGACAGAGGAGCTGAAAAAACCTGTGTCATCGAGAAACCTAAGGGTTGCAATTCAAGTAAATACACTGTTGAAATTAGCGGTGCTAAAGGAGAGTCTTTCCCTGTGCCAGTAATAAGGCAAGTGACTATTGCTGGAAATGGACAAAGACAGCAAGGTGATGTGTTGTATCTACCCCAAGCCAGAAATAATTTGTTAGGCCGTGATTTCCAGATACCCCTTAAGACTGAGTGATTTCACAGAATGGTCAAATGAAAATTAAATTGTTTCCTCTTAACTCTGCAAGATGAGCAAGAAATTGATCCTGTAGTATGGGCCAAACCAGGGAACTGACGAAAGATAAACGTCACCCCTATAACTATTGAATTAATTCCTAACAGCAGACCGGTGTTGCAGTGCGCTTTTGCATGTTTGAGGAGTCTTAGTCTTAGCTCTACCCCGGTTAGGGTGACTTCCCATTAGGCCTTGCTTTAACATGTAAATCCCTTACTTTTGATTGGTTTCCTTATTTCCCACCCTGTTTTATGTATGACCCTTTGAATATGTATGTTTTGTCCCCTATATGGATGTGTTCTGGAATCTTCTGTGTTATTCGGTACCCCATTGGTCCCCTGTTCTATTGTTGCTCCCCATGCCTCCCTCATTCGTTTATCCCCTGTCACTCCATGCCCTCTCCGCCTCCTAGCCCTCACCCTATTGGTGTTCGGTTGTCTCTCTGCCTCTTGTACCTCCCCCTGTATAAACCCTCGACCCTCCATTTTGTTGTCTTCAGTCCCTGCAGCCCTTCAACTGCACCACCACCAATAAAGCCTTGGAACCCTATACCGGAGATGTCTCTCCTCCTTTGCCTCCGCTGTTGCACCTTTGCCACCGACAGCTGCCAGACCCTCACAGGAGGCATTGGGCAGACAAATCTCCACTCGGCCACTATGCTTTCGCCCATCCTGTGAGGGCCCTGGAGTGAGTATGTCCCTTCGAGTTTGACGTCTCCTCGGGGTGGACCAGGACCCTCAAAGCAGGCCATCTGCTGGGCCTCCGGGCGGTCAAGCGGTCTGCAACGGACCAGTTAGGGTTCCTCAATACCCCTTACCTAAAGATAGAAGGAAAGGATTGAAACCTGTCATTCAAGAGTTAATTCATGATAGAATCCTGGAAGTTTGTAAATCTTACAACACCCCCATACTGGCTATACAGAAGCTGGACAACACGTACTGACTAGTACAAGATCTTAGACAGATCAATAAAAAGGCGCATGCCAAGTATCCCTTAGTCCAAAATCCATGTACACTGTTATGAAGTAAGGTACCTCCTACGCACTCATGGTTTACTGTGATTGATCTTAAAGATGCATTCTGGTCATGGCCTTTGGATTCTCGTTGCATATCTTTGCATTCACTTGGGAGTATCCTGATACTGAGAGGAAGCAGCAACTGTGTTAGACTAGGTTACCTCAGGGATACACGGAATCACCGACACTCTTCGGACAGGCTCTGGAAGAATTGTTGAGTTCCTTTTCTCCACCTTCAGGTAACACAATATGTGGATGACTTTTTACTCTCCGGAGAACAAGAATCCACAGTAAGATTGAGCACTATTCAATTATTAAATTTTCTAGGAAGAAACGGCTTAAGAATATCTGAATCAAAACTACAATTTGTTATGCAAGAAGCAAAATATTGGGGTCACATAACTGGACAAGGAACCAGAAAGTTAAGCCCTGAAAGAATAGAAGGGACTTTAAATTTGTCCCCCCAACAGACAAAATGGGAAATCAGGCAGATCTTAGGTTTAATTGGCTACTGTCGACTTTGAATTGATCAATAAGCAAAAAGCTAAATTTTTATATGAAAAATTAACCGAACCTGAACCTCCAAATTGGACTAAAGATGATGATTTAAAATTTGAAGAATTAAATTTAACAAAAGCACGTGTCTTAAGCCTTCCTTCCCTAGAAAAACCATTTGTTAACCTGTATGTGAACGTGAAGAAGGGAATTTCTTTTGGAGTCCTGACCCAAGAGTGGGGTGGGGTACATAAGCCAGTCACCTATCTCTCTTAAACTGCTAGGACCCCGTATCCCAAAGTGGACCTATTTGAATTCAAGCCATTGCAGCTGTAGCCACCCTTGTTACAGAAAGCCAAAAAATCATTTTTGGGGGAAAACTTAAAGTGCACACACCACACTCTGTAAAAACTGTTCTCAGTCAATGAGCCGCTGAATGGCTATCAGATCCCTGAATAATTATCCGCCCAGATAATTAATTAGGAAACTATATTAATGCACACAGACCTTTTAACACTAGTTACCAATTTCAGTACAAACCCAGCTCAGTTCCTCTATGGAACCCCTCATGGCAATAACATCACACACGATTGCATTAACATTATTGACTTGCAGACAAAAGTTAGGGAAGATCTGTTTGACTGCCCCCTAGAGATAGAAGAGATCCTCTTCATCAATGGGTCCTCCAGGTATGTAAATGGAAAACGTTGTTCCGGCTGCTCAATTGTAGATGGACATGACTTGACTGTAATTGAAAAAGGAAAGGTAACTGCTGCTTGGTCAGCCCAAATATGTGAATTGTATGCTCTGAAAAGAGCACTGAACAGACTGGCCAGAACAACGGGAGCCATCTACACCGACTCACGGTATGCCTACAGTGTAGTTCACACTTTTGGAAAGATATGGGCAGAAAGAGGATTCCTAAATATGAAAAAAAGGGATGTTTTACATAAAGAGCTGATATTAAAAATCAGATGTGGGCGTGCACTCTGTGAAGGANATTGGACCCTATGTCCTGGACCCTCCTGCTATCCGCCCTCTTGCCCTATCCCTATTGGACTGTTATCCTTTCCCTACCCCTTTTTTCTTTGCCTTAAAAACCCCTGCACAGGCTCTCTTGTGCTTCTTCCCTGAAGGGACCTGACAGGGCAATGAAGCCACGCTTGGGTACCTGGGAAGGACCATTCTCTCTCTCAACTTTTACCTCCGAGACCTTGCGGGGTCGTTTGGCTGCCATTAGGTGTGAAGAGGAGAGGCTGCGTCAGCCCCTCTCGCACGCGCTGAAGCGACTCTGCCGGTGGCATTTGATCAGGGATCTAAGCCTCCTTGAGGCAGAGCTAAGCTTGAAAAGGAGGGTTTTGGAAAGGAACCGCGACAGCCATCTACACCAACTCACGGTATGCCTACGGTGTAGTTCACACTTTCAGAAAGATATGGGCAGAAGGAGGATTCCTAAATACAAAAGGAAGAGATGTTTTACATAAAGAGCTGATATTAAAAATCCTAGAAGCTCTTAAACTGCCCAAAGAAGTATCGATTGTACACATACGAGGACATGAAAAAGGGCTAACTATGGAAGCAAGAGGTAATGCACTTGCTGATTTAGCTGCCAAAGATGGCGCTTTTGAAGAAAAAGAAATAGAAATCATGAAATTAGGTTTAGAAAAGGAAAGCACATTACCAACACCTATTTTTAAAGACCATGAAAAATAAAAGCTGACATCTCTGGGAGGAAAGAAAGATGCACAAGGCCGGTGGTACCTCCCAGGTGGCTGCCAAATACTAAACAAAGAACTAACCCAAGAGATTTTATTAGGCATACATCAAACTAACCACTGGGGCCTTAGAGCTTTAGCATACCACTTTTTCCTCACCTAAAAAGAGGGGCAGCAACTGCGCGGCAGACCGCCATTTTAAATTTCTTCGCTTCACAGTGGAGCCGAAAAATAAAGTTATAAAGAAAACTGACTCTATTTTATTGAGCTAAATTGCATTAATTAATTTATTATGAAAGTATATATACGTTCTGAATTTGTTGTGAATTTATTTTGAATTTATTGCATATATTAAATTGTTAAGTGCAAGTTGTTCTAATAACAATTTAAATACTACCGAGGTATCTATTTTGCTAGTGCACCTTTGTTAAGTCTGCTTGGTTACTATTGTCAGCCATATTTACGTTTGCATTTACTATTCTAATGCCTTACTGTCAGCCATTTTGTTGTGTTTAAGTGTCGGTTGTTTTATTGCCTGCAAGTATTAGTGTTTTAAGACATACATACATATATTTAATCCATTATTTTAATATTTCATAATAATTATTTAAAAGAATATTTTATAACATAAATATAAAAGAATAGTTATTAGTCTTTTGTATACACATATAGATACATATAAAGAGGTATCTGCTTTTGTACTTCTTAATTTATTATTTCAATACTTCATAAATAATACTTCAAGAAATATTCTTAATACTTTATGATATAATTATTTATAAGTCTTTATATATTTGTAGTATTAATTTGGTAGTTACACACCTATTAATTATCATTAATTCTTTCCATACTTACTTACAATTGTACCTTTTAAGTATATCCAATTCAATTTAAACATTTTAAGGTTATAATTGCATCCTATTTTGCTGTTTCCCATGGTCCGATTCCCACGGGAGTCAGCCATCTTTGTTTTTCCCACAATCGGCCATTTTAGTTTTATTCCCACAATTGATTTGTCTGCAATCTCCCTTAAGTTCAATACATTTGGATTGCCTTTAAATTATTATAAATTACGTATATTCAAATTATTTTATTTTATTTTAATTCCCACGGTTTAATTCCCACGGTAATTCCGCCATTTTGATTTTTCCCACGCACCCTAAATTTTCCCACAAATCATAAGCATTGTTGTACAATAGTCATTATTGTTGTTATTAACTGTTCACAGTTGTTACTAATTGTTAATAGTTACTTGTGCCATTGCAGTAGTGGTGGTTTAAAGGTGTGGTTGTTCACTAAGGAATTCTAATCATTTGTTCGGTTGGTCTAATTATTTAAAGTTTTTGCTTGTTTCATAATTATAAATATGGGACAAGCAAACAGCAAAAGGTCTTGCCTTCCCGAGAAACTTAAGATCATCCCTGATAGTCCACTGGGAAAAAGGCTTTCAAAATGGGATGATCACAAATTAACAAAAGACAAAGATCAAGTGCCAATGATTCAATATTGTGTATTTGATTGGCCAAGAAAACAAATCAGGCAGGACGGTCAAAGGTGGCCAAAATACGGATCATCAGAAGTATGGCTTTGTAAAGCTTTGTTTTTATATTTACATTACAAAGGGACAAAGAAGGCAGACCAATTAGAATACACTAAAGTCTGATTAAAATGTTGGAACACTTCAGAAAATGAGAAAATTTTAGCCATCAAAAGTAAATCAAAAGAAACTCCAAAAGATGAAAAAAAAGATAAGCAAGATAAAACAAAAAGTAAATTAAACCAACCAAAGAAATGGGATCCTCTAGGCATACTCCTGCCAGCCTCTTCACCCGAAATTACCAGAGAAGATGAAAGCGATGAAACTTTCTCAGGTGAAGACCAACCAGCCTGTTCTCAAGTGAGTGCCTGTAGCCCATCATATTCCCCAAAAACACCTAATACAATTGAACCCAAAAATACAAAAAGTGTTCTTTCGAGCCCAGTAGGCCCTGCCTACTCGACTAGGAAGTAACAAGCAAAATTGGCCTGTTCCCTGTGCCCCGGTTGTGCGGACACCCCTACAAATCCTAAAGTGCTACCTCTTCGAGAGGTACCCATGGGGGGTGCCCATGGTGGCATCGGTTATGTGGTCGCTCTGTTGTCATCATCAGAGGTACGGGAATTCAAAAGAGAGATGAAAAGTTTACTTAGCGACCCCATTGGCTTATCGCAGCAGTTCGATCAGTTTCTCGGACCTAACATTTTCACCTGGCCTGAAATGCAATCCATCCTCCAATCGTTATTAGCTTGGAGGAACAGAAACTGATCAGAACTGCTGCAATCAAAATTTGGGAAAGAGAGAGAAATGATAATCAGGCACCCCCTGGGGAACGCAAACTACCAGTAGAAAATCCCCAGTGGGACCCAAATTCTGAAATTGACCGAGAGAATATGATGGATTACAGGAAATTAATAGTAAAAGGAATCAAAGAAGCTGTCCCTCGGGTCAGCAGCATGAAAAAGGCATTTTCAGGGGAACAAGAAAAACTCGAATCCCCATCAGCTTGCTTGGCTCAGCTAAGAAACAACATCCAATTACACTCCCAAATTGACCTCGAAAGCAAAGAAGGGCAAACTGTGTTAGAAGTCCACTTTGTGATGCATTCTTGGCCCGATACTCGGCGTAAATTAGAGAAATTGGAACGGTGGCCAGCAAGAAATTTAGATGACATACTAGAAGAGGCCCAAAAGGTTTATGTCCGGAGGGATGAAGAAAATTGGAGAATCAAAGCGAAAATTATGAAATCAGGGGAACCCAATAACAAATCCCCTGAAAATAAAACAGAACAAGCACAATCTCAACCCCCATCCAAAGCACCCACTGACCGCTCTAAGCACTACTGCCTTTTCCAGTCTGAACAATCCCAATTCTCCCAGCCTTTCCTCATAGTAGAGGTGTTCCATCCATCTTACCATCTTAGTGGCCTCCTCTGGACTTGCTCCAGAAGATCCAAGTCCTTCCTATTCTGGTCATTCCAGAGCTGGAGGCAGTGCTGCAGGTTGGGTCTCACCTTGACCAGACAGGCAGAACTACTTCCCTCAGCCTTCCCTCAGTTCACAGTGCTTTGGATGCAGCAACAGTAGTAGCAGCAGTAGTAGTAGTAGTACTAGTAGTAGTAGCAGTAGTAGTAGTAGTAGTAATAATAATAATAACAATAATAGTATTAATAGTAGTAATAATAATGCCATCCAAATCACACTGCATATAATTCTTGGATTTTCGCGTGAGGGAGATAGAAATCACAGTGTACTTACCAGCCCATTACCTGTTGGGAATTACAGCACATTCGCCAGGGTCTTGAATAGACATGCACTGGTGCAGCATCAGGATGTCCTGCATTCAGTGTTGTAAGACACCTTTTACTTCAACACATACCTATATGCACACAGTGGAAAACAGACTATTAATGTTCTGTTTTCTTCTTTGTTTCTTAGTTTGTGTCTACAAGTGCCAGGAAAGGTAAAAACCTGTTGTGGGCAGCTACTGCCTTAATTTAAAAACAATAATTAAATTATGTGGCCATGATCTGAAGCTATGACTCAGTTTCCATTGCTGCGGTAGTGCTCATAATTTCCTGCATTATTTTATTAATTGCACTTGCCAGGTTTTATCAAGAGGGCATTCACTTTTACTTTATACCCAGAACAAAAAGAAGAATTTCAGTGAGTTAGGAAGTTTCATTCAGTGCATATGAGTATGAGAGAGACCAGAGTTTGGACTTCTCTGAAATGTTGCCATAACTGCAGTCTACCGTACTTTTAGACTGTCAAGAATAAAAATCATTTGTACTCTGTATCTCCACAGCACAGACAGTAAAACATATCTCTAAGGCAAAAACTCTGTAAATAGCTGACTTGACTGATCTATATTCATTCTCCTGCATGCTTTACAGCTGAATTGTGTGCTAGCTTGCTAATTTACAGCCAGCAGTGCTTAATTCTACGCAAGAAGTGCAGACCACCACTGTGAGAAAGAGCTAAAAAAAACCTTGAACACAGTGTAAGCATTATTAACAGTTCACATTCACTTCTTAGGTTCATGTGCAAGTCAAATGGTGCACACAAGCACAAAACCCAGCCGTGGGCTACACAGAATGGAAAGGCTTGTCAATTCAGTGCCAGAGTGTGCTCACAGATTGGATTTTGCAACTTTCAGCCCTTCTCTGGCTGTTTCAGCCCCTTTCTGTACACTGATGAACATTATTACGAGCCGCACTTTGTTACTGAACACAGATTGGTTCTGTTTACATTGATCAAAATCCTAAAGAGTTCCTCTGGGACTGATAATTTTCTCTGTATACATTAATATCTTCATTAATAAAAACACTAAAATATTTTTAATTAAAAAAATTAATTTTTACAATAATTTTTTAAAATTTTCAGTTTGCAGCCAGCAGGAAAAAAACCAGCTGAACAGCAGAAAACAGAAAGGTTTCAGCATTGCTGCAGATAAATCACAAAAAAGTTGTGATTTTGAGGTGAAACATGCAGCTGCATACTTGAAAATAAATTTGTAAGCTACCTTTATTGGTTGGAAGATTTTAGCTGTTGACTCTAAGCAGCACTTAGTGTTGTGCTGAATCATCATCTGATAAGGAGCTTCAGAATTTCATTTAGGGTTATGTCATCAGATTGTAGAGTATTGTGAAACAAGTATATGCCAATCTGTGTTTTGTGCTAGTACTCGCTTGGCAGTGGAATATTATGTCCCATTACAGCAATTACTAGCTAACATCTGAGATACTCTTCTTTAAATGGCCTGTTTAATATCAGTTAGAGTGAAAGAAGGTCTAATGTGAATGGAAGAATCTGACCCTTTTGCATTTGGAAGAACACCTTGTGGCAGGATGTGTCTGCCCCTTCTCTACCACAGATGGTTGGTCCATGTGGAAGAGATAACCCAGGTGGGTCACAGGCCCAGCATGGGGTCGTCTCTGGCACCAAAAGGGCTCAGGCTCCCAGCTAAGAATCAACGTCTTAGTCTGGAGAGCAAATGTGGGAAGAGGTAAAAGAAAAATAAATATTCTTGACTGAGAGACACTGTTTTACAAAGACTAAAAGCCCACATGAATTATCAGAGAGGCAGAAGTCTCCTACCTGCACCCTGAGAATGTGCGGGACTTCTTCCCAGAGTTTGGATGCAGATTCCGAGGTTCCTTTCCTGGGAATTGAGGGAAAGGGTTTTGATGTGTGCTCCATCACAACTGGATGGTACGAAACACTGGATCCTAAGTTAAATTATTTCTTCACTAGCTTTAAAATTAATGGTACTTTTAACCCCGCGCTGTACGTATTTACTAGTAGTCTCTTTTTGTCCTATTCCTGTGTAGTAATAGTCAGTTTTGTGTCTATTAAATGAATAATTCATTGTGTAATAGACCGAATCAACCATTACTAAAGAACTTGCAAACTAGAGTGGTTTTTGGGGTGCTGGCTGCCTCAATGAAGCTACTGCCTGCTGCCAGAGGCCTGGGCAAAAGGCAGGGACTTATCTAAATCCCCCACATATATTTATAACACACCTGACACTTCAGTAATCTGAGATGAAGACCGTATGCTGTGCCAGCAGGGCACAAGAGCCTAGCACAAGTTTGTACACACTGTTCTTACTTACATCTGCTGACAGAGTTTCTGACTTTGGTAAGCCCTGGTGAAGAGGTGCAGCCCCCTGT
>VXBT01007300.1:923451-978489 GCA_013400235.1 Oriolus oriolus | reverse complement strand
GAGATGTGGTGGTCGGAGGCTGCTTTGGGCAGAGCGACCACAAAGCTATAAGAATTTTTGGTTCTTGGTGGATTAATGAAACAAAACCTCTACCTTGGACTTACAGAAGATGGACTTTGGCCTGTTGAGGACACTGGTTCAGAGAGTCCCTTGGGAAACAGTTCTTAATAACAAAGGGGTCCAGGAAGGCCCGACATACTTTAAGAAGGAAATCTTAGAGATGCAGAGGCAGCGCGTCCCTGTGTGCCGAAAGACAAGATATCAGAGATGATCGGCCTAGTTAAACAGGGAGTTTTCACAGGAACTCAGGGAAAAAGAGTTTTTTACCTTTAGAAGAAAGGGCAGGCAACTCAGGAAGAGTAAAAGGATGTTGTTGGATTACAGAGAGAGAAAATGAGAAAGGTGAAAGCTCAGCTAGAACACAATCCGGCCACTCTATAAAAGACAATGAAAAATGTTTTTGTAAATACATTAACAACAAAAGGAGGGCCAAGGAAAATTTCCATTCTATATTGGATGCAGGGGGTGGGACATTGTCGCCAAGGATGAGGAAAAGGCTAAAGTGCTTTTGCCTTCTTTCCCTCAGTCTTTAACAGAAAGACCAATTATCCTCAGGGCAACTGGCCCCTGAGCTGGTAGACAGAGATGGAGAGCAGAATGGACCCCCAGTAATACAGGAGGAGGTAGTCAGTGACCTGCTTAACCACTTAGACACTCAAAAGTCTATGGGGCTGGATGGGACCCACCTGAGGGTATTGAGGGAAGTGGCGGAAGAGCTTGCCAAGTCGCTGTCCATCACTTATCATCAGTCCTGGCTCACCAGGGAGGTCCCAAATGACTGGAACCCGGCCGGTGTGACACCCATCCAAGAGAAGGGCTGGGAGGAGGATCCAGGGAACTACTGGCCTGTCAGCCTGACTTTGCTGCTGGGGAAAGTTATGGAACAGACTGAGTGCTCTCATGTAGCACATACAGGACAACCAGGGGATCAGACCCACCCAGCATGAGTTTAGGAAAGCTGGGTCCTCCTTAACCAACCTGATCTCCTTTTATGACCAGGTGACCCACCTGGTGGATGAAGGAAAGGCTGTGGATGTTGTCTACCTGGAATTCAGTACTGTCTCCCACAGCACTCTCCCGGAGCANCCCACAGCACTCTCCTGGAGAAGCTGGCAGCGCACGGCTTGGACAGGTGCACTCTTTGCTGGGTTAAGAATTGGCTGGATGGCCGAGCCCAGAGAGTGGCAATGAATGGGGCCGCATCCAGTTGGTGGCGGATCACTAGTGAGGGTTCCTCAAGGCTCATTTTGGGCCCAGTCCTGTTCAACATCTTTACTGATGATCTGGATGAGGAGATCGAGTGCAGCCTCAGTAAGTTCACAGAGAAAAAATTATCAGGTTAGTCTAGTTGGTATGTAGTTGCCAAAGGCAAGTTGCACTTCATTCAGCTTTGGTTTCACTCCTCCATCTTTTAGAGACAGATTCAAGAATGTATACCTTGGTAAGACAAATGCAGTGAAGTTCACAGGATTGTTAGAGGAAGAAATTTGTACTGATGGGCTGGAAGGAATTCAAGTATGCTACTGTTGCATAAGATCTGTGGAATATGGTTCAGCTGGTAAGCTGTAGGGGCTTTTTTTTTTTCTTGTCCAGTATTATGAGCAATAATATTATATCAAAAATTTTTTAAGACTGGAACTTAGCTTCCTAATCCTTACCTTTGGAAATGGGATTATTTCTGAGGAGGAGTGTAGTTTTCATCTAGAAGGAGTTTGCAGTGTAGAATATGTATAGTTTGGGAGTGCATGAGAACACAAAACCTTCCTGTAGCTTCTCTACACTTATTTTCATTCCACATAAAAGGCTTTGAAATAGAGAAAACATACTATCTATTGTCTGCTTGGGGAAATTTAACATAAAAGCATCTGTAAGAAGGAAATTACATAAAAATGAGATGGCAGAAGTAATGGACATTTAGATGAGAAGAAATCATTATGAGATAAGAAGATTGCTTATCTGGCTATGTATTAGAATAGAGTTCATCTAAGAGATTTCTGTTAGTGACTCTAGATAATGGAATGAACATCATTTTCTTGCCTTTGGAGCTGGTAATTTCTATCCTTAGTGAGTGCATTGCTCATGTGTTTTCAAACATTATGCGTATCACAAATAACGCGAATATGGAATTCAGCAAACATGATTGATGTAAACATAAAGAAAATCAGTGTGCACTTAAATCAGTTTAATGAATCACATCATGACAAAAAAAGCAAGCAGATTATCAGGAATGGTGCCTTAGGTTTTAGCTTAACAACTGGGAATCAGAAAAGCAAATCTTCAACAATATTTTGTGGCAATTATCTATTCTGAGATGCACAACTTACCAGCTAAATAGATTGGATATACTACAATACAGTCTTAAATACGATTCTCTGTCAGTGCTGTGAACTGAACAGGAAAAAGCTGACTGTGGGGACACAGTTTCTGATCCTGCAGATGCTTATGGATGGGTTTAACTTTAATCACTGGTTTCTGCTGAAGTCAGGGCTAAGATCTGCCTGCTTAACTAGGCCAAATTACATCTAAGTATTTGTGGGACAGCTTTTCTTTGGTGATATCAAATATTTGTACTGTCCGTTAGTGGTCTGTGAAAAAAAAAGAAAAAAAATTGATGACAGCCATTCCCTGGCATTATTCTCAGTGTACACATATTGTGAGTTTGGTTTTTTGTTTGTTTGTTTGTTTGTTTTACTGCAAATGGTAGCTCTGCTTTCATAGACCTGGAAGCTGCTCCGCAGTACTCTCTCAGTAGTCCAGTCTCAATGGAAAAGCATCATGTCAGTAGGCAACATACCTGAGAGGGAATATGGGATAGATACCCAGTTCTTGGTGCTGTTCTGGCTCCTTGTGGTCCTGTGGGTGCACTTTGGGGTGTTGGTTGTGACACCAGCTGGACTGGGAGTGGAGCCATGCTTCCAAAGCTGAGCCCTTCTCTTGATTTCTCTTCCTATAAAAGAAAATGGATGGGAGAATGGGCAGGGAGTTCTCTGCCATAAACTTTTTGTTCTGAAAGTCACTTTCTACTCTGTTTGGGAAGCACCACTCAAGGCAGCAGCAGTTGCTAGCTTTCAGTGCAAGTTGCATGTCCCTGCTTGCTTTCTAAACCAGGACTTCTCTCCCACCCATCTTCGCTTCCCAGTTTTAAGCTCCTTGCTTCCTTTTACACACCCTTATGCACCAGTTCACTCTCTGGCTTCTTCCTTCCCTTCTTTTCCTGTCTGCCAAAATGAGGAATTCAGTCCTATCCTTCTTCTTTCTTAATTGCTCTTCTTCTTTCACCTCAGGGGTAAATATGATCTAGCCTTCCTTCCATCCTGATCCAGTGATCTCTACCTCATTGTGCCAAGTTCTTGGCACTTGCCTTGTCATTAAAGGCATGGTTGTGTTGGTTGCCAATTGTTTCAACTCCCAGTTGCTGTGTGAGAACCATGAGGGATTTATCCAGCAGCTCCTGTGGAAACATCCATGCAGCCACTGTCAAGAACGGTTTCTGCCACCTGCTCCATATTCCCCTGGAAGAGTTTTCAAAACCACTTGTTGCATGCAGACCATGGATCATGAACCTCAAATCTTGACATCTGTTATGTGGGAGTGCCAAGAAAACTGAAGGACTGGGGCTTTGGGTGGGACAGGTACATGTTGTGGAATGTCTGCATATGCTGAAAAAGAATATGTGCTTGGTTAGAGAGAAAGGAAGGAGGGTTTGTACATAAGTTGCAGGAATGTGAACTGGGCATCCATAGTATTGTAGCTGTGCCTCACAATTTCCAGCATTATATTAGCTTTATCTATGAAGCACTATTCTCCATTTAAAACTAACTGTCTGGGAGCACAAAAGAACTTGTCACCGAAACCATCGTAATCTTTTATAGGTACATGAATCAGTAGCTTGAAATGATCACTTTCAGCATCAAGATTTACAATAGCTACCCTCCAAGCTTCATAATGCACTTGTTTTTTTTCCTTTCTGAAATATTTGAAGAAGAACGGTGTTTCTAAAGGATACCAAGGAGCTGGCTCCCCATTTCAGTGCAAATTGCACTTTTAACTTACTTAGACTGGTTTGAGAAAGTCCAATGCACTGGAGAAAAACACATCCAAGAAGAAAGTGCCTAGATGTTTAGTAGGGTCTCACTCACACTTGAAAAACTTCATGTGCTTTGTGTTTAGGCTATGGTTAGAATGGCTCAAGTAAATAATCACAGGACATTTACATAATCAGTTCATGGACTGTGAGATCCCTGTTGACTCTGTCCCATTAGTCTGCTCATTATAGCCATTGCCTATGCCCACATGGAAAGTTTCCTGCTAATATGCTTCTCTGGCTCAGGAGGCACACTTGTCTTATCAGTCAAGCTTTTATAAAGAAAGCAGTGTGTGTTATGTAGAAACCTGATGGAAACCTGGGGCCTGTTTTTCTGTGATGAGCTGTGTTCAATGCAAAAGCTTTCAGATGCAGTAGTAAAACTTGTCCTAATAGCAGGGAAACATGCTTTTCAGATCAATCTTTGTAACAGCTCCATCAGCATGTGTTCGCAGAACTATTCATAAAAATGGTGTGTCTGTGACTTGAATGCTTATTTATAGCCATATTTCATAGGTAAGCAGTATAATTTTTAACAGCTTTGAAAGAAAGATGGTTTGGGAGGGGCTCTCTGTTCAAACTGGGTGATCCAGGCACCTGGGGTCAAAGTACAAGGCATTGAACTAGGTGCAAGTTATTTGCATCTCATCTCTGTGCCAATGTTCTTTTGAAAAATGAGAGAGACATCTCTTCCTCGTCTTGACTCTCCTTTTTCATGTTCATTAGCTTTGTCTGTTTACACTGTAACATCTTGGGACAGAGATTCAGGTCCAGTCCATCAAGATTACCTAAAATCTCAAATGACTTTCAGAGGGACAGATCTTCTGTTCATCAGCTGCACCTTTTTAGACCGAACACAAAGGGAATCTAACTTAGATGACAGTCAGTCAGTGTTCAAGTTTGCTGTAGGTGGATAGTCAGTTGCTGTATGTGGGCTCTCTAAGGACATCTGTAACTTAAATTAACCCTATGCCTAGAAGCATAAAATGTTTGCTTCCTAGAATATGTGCTAGGTCTAATCTATTTTAGACTTTACTGCTGATTAAAGATCTTAGACAATGTAAATATACTTATTCAAAAGCCATCTGGGCATAGACTTAGGCAACCAGCTCTGGATGACACTGTTTGAGCGGGGGGGTTTGGACAAGTTCACCTCCAGAGTTCTCATTCAATCTTGACCATCCTGTGAAATACAACAGAACTTAGAGAACAGAGTGCAGAAGGGGTAAAGAAAATCTGTAAAGTGTGGTGGGATAGACGGAAGCATTTACTGCTTTCTCATGAAGTGTTGGCTTCATTGTAAACGCAAAAACCTTTGAGGTTTATGCTGACTGAGCTGTGAAATGTGGCAAAGTAGCAAATGGGGATGGCTGCAGCCCATTTTGCCTTTGGGTGGAAAAGATGCAGGCAGCAATTTGGGCCTTTAATATATTGGGCCTTGTGTATATTGGCCCAGAAGTGGAATCCCTTTGTCTCTGCCATACGCTCGTCCTTTATTTATGCCCTTTGTGAGCCTGACATTGAAACTCAGACAGCATTATTTTACTCTAGCAATACATGTCTTAGCAGGAACTGTAAGTGAAAACAGGGCTTTTTGCAATTTTTAGTCTGTATTAATCTAGTATAAAAATTGACAGTACTTAACCATCACCATATAGAACAATTTCCACTCCTTTGGATTAACACAGCCAGTTAATTTCCTTACTTAGTTTTTATGCCTTCCAAATGCCTACAGCCACCTCTATTTTAGAAGTTTTTTGGCCAAATTAACTACATTTGATGATTTTATTCTTTCTGCAGAAATCAGACTCACATAACTTTATACTCTAGGTATCAGTTGGAGGAGGTGAAGGAAGATAATGTCATGGATTAACATTCCCACCCTGTGTGTGCTCATCTTGTGGACAGATGGTCAAGAGAAGAGATTCTTAATATATTCCTGGATAAAAACAGTCCTGGTTGGTCAGGGCAGGAATGCTTCTGATCTCCTTTCAAACATCTATATAACCCAACAGTGAGGATAGTCCAAGGAGCTGAAACACCAGAATTTACAAGCAAATTCAGGAATGCCTGAATTTATATCCTTGCTTCATCTTCAACCACCTTTTTCCTATTACTGTTGGCAGACCACTCAGAAATGCTTGTACTCAGGTTTTCTCCTCAGTGCTGCAAGACCCGACTCCTTCAGGGCCGCTCCAAGCACTGAGCTGAAAGTGCAGATTTCCTTTGCTGTGTGCAAGGAGAAGCAGCCTCCTGTGTAGAGGCAACAGTGAGCAAAACACACTGGAAAGTTTTTGGCACCAGCATAGAGGGCCTTGTCAGAAGTGGATACTCACTTTGCAGAATTCCTATCTGTTCACACTTTTTCCTGAAGTGGTCTCATTGCCCAAATGTGGTATCAAACAATATGCATGAGCAGCTGCTGGACTACACTGAAAACATCCAAGATGACAAAAAGAAGAATTCAGTTCTTTGTGTAACTGGGAGCAAAGACTCAAGGTCTTCCTCATCTGGTGAGGAATCGCAACCATGGATAAAGTCTCCTGCCCCTTTGCTGGAAGGATATTGCTCTGCCCTTGGACCTTGGTCTGCTCGTGGAGAGTGCACAAGGGACTGGCTTCCCTTCATCAGCTCACCTGGCAGATGGGGATAACGGTGCTTTGCTGTCTCTTAGGGGTGCCATAAGGATAAATAGATTAAAAGATTTTGCAGTGGTCAGAGATGTGTGATGGGGGCTCTGGAAGAAGTTAGGATCAGTAAACTGGCAGCAGAACAACAAAAGGTCTCTTCCTGTTTAAGAAATGCAATGTTGATGCTATCCTGAAAAGAGTGTCTGCCTCTTCCTAACAGCAATTATCAAAATAGCTTTCATTTTTGGAAAAGAAGCATTTGTGTCTACCTGAAATGGCTCTTTTTTTTTTAATAGCAAACTTATGTTCAAAGGCTGGGATTTTAAAACTTTCATTTCCCTCTTTTTGGGGACACACACACACTCATACACAAAGGGAGGTCTGAATTGGCCAGTATTTGAGAAAAAAATCCAATGTTGAGTTTTTCCGCACTGATATTCCCTTAGAATATGGGGAATTCATTTGAAGTGTTGATTGTTTATTGATCCCACCCAACAAATTAGTAGGAGCCAGCTTAAAAGCTTTAGCTTGTGTCTTTCAGCTTCACATCTTAACAACTTATGTGAGGAGAGCTACAATCCTCAGAAGATTTACCAAGAGGCTTGTAGTCACTCTGTTTTATACAGTGATGCTATTAACAAGCAATTGATTTTTATTGTGTCATAGTTGTATGTGCAGTAAAATGTGGTAACAGTTAAAATCCTTTATTGACTCCAGGATGATAACTTTGATTTCCTATTCTTCTCTTTCAGTTTTATATCAACACCTGAGAACATTAATGAAACTAATAATAAAATAATAATAATAATAGTGCAAAGTGCATAGTTGGGTGAAGTTGTAAAGTTTCCCTTAAGATCAAAATCTAGACTTCTTTTTTTTCCCTGTTGTAATCTAAAAACAATTAAGAATGCTGAAGCCCTCCTTGTTCTTCCCCTTGTGCCCTTGATTTATTCTAATTCTCAGGGCACCAAACACCTGTATTTGTCCTCTGTCACTCACTAGTATGGGTTGGATTAGAATCTGTAGGCTTTCTCTGTTTGAGAACACAGTGTTTTCTGCCCCAAAGTTGTCAAGCTCGTGAAAGTGTTGATTTATTCTAATGTCATATGTTGAAGTAAATGAATGACGAGCATCACTTCTCTTTTTTCAGATTAATGATCAATTACACAGACATAATGTGCTCTACATTTGTTCTGTTTCTCCTGTAGTGCCCAAGCATAGTGTGGCTTTCACTTGCTGGCTCTCTGCTGCTAGGGCTCTAGGCAGTGTACTTTTCATGGTACAAGTCAAATTCAATTCAACTTGTCCTTCTTAGCCCCAAGGGGTTATCTTCAAACACTTCTAATTCTCATTTTGGTTCTTTCAACAGCATGCCTAGCAAGCAGAGCTCATTTGCCTAAAGAGTGCTTAACATGATTATGTGGATTTATTTTGGCCAGCATATTGCCCATCAGGTTTTAACATTCATCTTGAGAAGAAGAAATTGTCTCCTCAGATATCTGCAACAAAGATTACACTGGCATAAGGCAAAATGAGAAGTGCACTCAATTTTTGTCCTGCAATGTCTTGGGAGGTAACTTGCTCACAAGTAGAAAGCTCCTTGCTTTAAACATGTTGTGGTGTCTCTGTTATTTTAGCAACGTAGGTTGTTCCTAAAACTAAAATGCAGACCTGAAAAAGTGAAATGCAGTGTGAAATAAGTGGGATAGCTTTGTATAGGGCTATGCAAGAGAAATGGACAGAGGAAGAAAAATTGATAGAGATTTGGTAGTTGAGGCTCTTCCTTATGATCCAAAATCAATCAAGGAGCCTGAAAGCTTGAGACCTGGTGGGTGAGCTAGTGCTGGTTATGACAAAATGCTCAAGGAGCTGAGATGCTGGAATCTTTGATACTATTAGATGCCCCAAAGGAAAAGTGGCAGGACAAATTCTGGACAAGCTCCTGTCTTTCAGTACAATTTGCCCAAAATTTCTTGGTTGAAAACGGCTGGTCAATAGTCTCTGATAAAATTAATTTTGTTGGGAAGTTCCCCAGCAAGCATAATAATACCTATACTGAATTACTGTCATGATAGCATATGAATGAGTAATAGCTCATTGCTCAAGTGGATGAAAGGACTGCGAACCTTGAGAAAAGGTTACCTTGGACTTTGCCATTCACTGGACACACGGCCTGAAGAGTGCCATCAAACGCAGTCCTGTTGAACAACTTTGCCTAGATAGCTTCACAGTCCTTCCTGCTGCTTTTTCGTTTGTTTTTCTTTACACAGATTTTCCATGAAGACAGAATAGATTTTGCCCATGAACTCATCTGCTTCTCTGTTTGGTCGCTGGCTGAATTCACCTCCCACGAGAGCATTGTATTCCTCATTTCTGTTGTCACATACTGGGATTAGAGGATCTTTTATTTGTCCTCTCTGGGTCACACAGGTGGAGGAACACCACAGTCCCCTTGCAGAGCCTGCTTTCTAACTGAAGTGACATTTTCTCTCCTGACTAGCCCTGGAGCTTGTGGAAATGAATCCCAGCTGGGGACTCACAGAAATAGCTGCAGTCATTGTTACAAATCCTGCCAGTTAATAATGTGAAGGGCTAAACAAGTCTCACCTGTCTCATCCTTTGCAATCTGGTGAGCCAGGTGGGGAGAAACCAGAAAACAGGCAGGCAGGACTAACCCTGAAACAAATGCCCTGAAAATTAGGGCAGCAGAGGTATAAGGCGAAAGGGGGGTCCTCAGGATCAGGAATGAAAGGACAAGATATGTTTTTTCTGACAAAGTTGAAAAGAATTTATGTGCATGAAATAAGCTTGACTTGCTTGCTCCTATATATAGATATTATATATATAATAAGAACATGTGGGTAGGACAGGTTCCTGTTCAAACATTACATGTACTGTTAGGATAGTCTAACTGTTAAGAAGAGAGAGGTTCAAAGGATTTAATATGTAGATTATTTCTTTCTAGTTTCTTCCTTCTCTGATGAGCAGGAAATAAGAATTGTCATTTTAAGGAATATTACAAAGATAATATAAACAGACTTTCTCATAATAACATAATTTTTTTAGTAAAGCACCTGGGACATGCAGAGTCCTGTAAGACATGTTAAAAAGCTCCTTAATTCCTGCCTGGCAGAGACATGGACCTGCCTAAAGAACTCTCCAGCATGCTAGCTGTGTAAAGAACCTCAGAGAAGAATATAACATGGGATAAGTCAGCTTATTGCAGCTCTTCTTTTTTTTTTTTTTCCTTTTTCCCTCCTGGTGTCTCCTCTGGGTCCATAGGAGATTGACTAGAAAGCATGAATTTAAACCCTGACTAGATCTATATGTTTCCAAGGAGCATATGGACACAGCTTTGCCTCCTCTTTCCTTTTCACCAAATGGAATTTGGGACTTGGGAAATGTTTGGGGATGCTGCAGTTTAGAGAGCAAGACTCTGTTATTTCAGTGATTTTCAGCTGCGTAACTCTGAAAGAGGAGAGATTTGAGGGTATTTCCAAGAGACAGATCACAAGGCAGGAGCTGTGTTGCCACATCTATAGAACAATGGGTGATTTGGCAGTCACTAGTATGAAAGAACCTAGAGTTTTTAAAACTCACCTCTTGAATCATGCAACATATGGTACTCAGAAGAGCTTAAGAGGTTAGGAGCTGCCCAAATCAAATGTCCACTGCTCAGTAGCCCTGGAGAGCATTACCTGTAAATACTTTGGGGTTTGTAGGCATGCCAAGAAGGCAAAGGGGATGAAATAAACTTCTGCCTTCGGAAGGGGAATTCATGTAATAGCACTCATTCCTTTTATAGATAACACTGCTACTTAGGAAGTCCTAAAGTACATGATGTCTTTGCTGATTAAATTTCCTGTGTAAGCAAAATGTTCATAAAGTTACATAACTGCATTTTTCTTACCTCCTTGCTGGCAACAGCTGTCTGGGTTTCTGGACCACTGTGGCCCTTTCTTTGCCTCCATTTCTTGGTGAGGAAAGAGTGGAAGCAGAACAGGGAAACAGAGATAAAGAGTGATGCTGTTGCACTAAATCCTTCTTTCTGTTTATCTATCTAACTCAAATCCTTTATTCCATCTGTGGAACTCATATGTACTTCCACATCCTTCAGCTGGTCTAGACTCCCCGTGGCCTGATGGTTCTCACATGAGGTTGTTAAATACAATCTTGATGAACTAAGTGGCTGAAGTAATTTCCCTTTTTATCCCTGGTGAGCTGAGCTGAAAAACCAAGACCACCTGTCCTAGTGGGCTTGAGCCTGCTAGAGAGCTCTTTCCCCCCAGCTTATGCCACAAAGTCTCTTTTTCTGTACTGTGTGGGGCTGCTTTCCTATAATGTAACTTTCAATGTATTGGGGAGTGAAGTGAAAAGTTGTGAGACAAGTATTTGCCAGAGGGTGTCAGAGAGGCATCCTCTGCGTCACCTTCTGTGAGCAGTTCGACAGAAACAATTCTGGTGGTGAGCACTGCAGGCATGTCCTCTAAGGGGAAAATTATGGGAGGTAGTTTTGCTGCCTCTGGACTGACTTATCTGACTTTTGTATCCCTTTGTTGGAGAACAGGCCCTTGCTCTGAGTTTTCAGCCAATTTAAAGAGTGAGTCAAGGCAAGAGGAGCCTATTTCAAAGTTTCCATATTAATTATTATGAGTCAAAATAAAAATGAGTTTAAGATTAGTTGTTTTGCTTAAGTAATGATGTCCAGTGTGATCAGTAGGTACCCTCTTGCTGGCCTTCTAAAGGTAAAACTTCTTTGAGATAAGGACCAAAAAATGTACCAAGACACTTCTGCTGTTCTTGTGTTTGTTTATTGTAATTCTTCTCCTGTTTCCTTTTCTGCCAACAGCCTTTGAATGCACAGGAGCAAACTGTGGATCAAATTAAAGGAAAGAAAAAAAGATTTTTAAAGAAAATGGTGGGAGATAGGCAGTTGAGTGTACATGAAATCAAAGTTTTGCTATGTATGGTTTTGCAATACAATTCCCTCTTAACAGCTGGATCATTGCCCTGCTGTTTATAGAGAGTCAATGTCCTCAGAGCTGAACCCCTTAAGGGCTCTAGTGCACTTAGATAGGATAGCTTAAAACATCCTGTGCAGGGTTTAGAAAGTCAAGAGTGAAAGCTGTTACCACCAGAGAACATTCAATCTGGAAATTAAGAGAGGGAAAAAAAAGATATATAAGGAGAGGAGACACTTAAAAGATTCTAAAATCCCCTTGATTTTTCACCAGTATTCTGTAACTATTATATTGTTTTTCTGAGTCACATAACTGGGATGATGTGAATCTGTTGCATGGCTCAAGGAGCAGCCAGGAGTGACAAGCTCAGCACACTCTGGCCTTTTATTCTGAGTGAAGGGTAGAGATACAAACTGTGCTGCAAGCCCTTTGGCCCAAGAATCAGGAAAACCTGGTCTTTTGTTCTGCCTCTTCACAAATCAGCAGCAGCCCTCTTTCAGACAGTGCATGATGGAAGGCTCAGTCACCTCCTCTTCAGTCTAAGCTTTTCTCTGTTGTCCATTTGTCTCATTTTTGACAGCGATCAGCAGTTTTGCTCAGTGTATGTGGGACATTGCTGCAGACAATTTACAAACATCAGGGGAAAGAAGGGAGTTGGTGGTGTTTTTGAATTCGCATAAGTTCTTCATTTTTTGTTGTTTATAATGAGCAGCTGAAAAACAAAATGGGTGTTTTGTTTCCTGATATGCACAAATATTTGTTCAAAATAACTTAAATTGTTTACTGAAATTACTCCATTTGAACATTTCTTTTTTAGGCATCAAGTGAAAGCTCTTATTCCTTCCATGATGGATATTTGTCATCAACTCATGTGAATGTTTTGGCACATCAAAGGATGGATTGTTCTGTTTTGCTTGCTTGGATTGCGAAATAGGAATATCCATAACATGACGGGGCATGAAAGAGCCTGAAATGAATTAAGGCTGTACTTTAATGAATGGGCTTTTAATTTAGTGGATTCCTTAGAAACAAGAGTGGTAAATCCACTTTCAGTAAATCCAAAGTATGGTTGACACATACGTTTTGTATGGGTGGGTACTGGCAGACAAGAGCTGATGATTCATCGTTCCAGATGGACTGTTTTTCAGCAGATGAGTGTTCTAGCTATCATATTTCAACTGGGAGAACTGCTCTGGTGCAGAGCCAATAAAATATGATTATCTCAGCTCAAAACCTGGACAGATGAAACCATTCCCAAGATGGATACTTGAAATCATCCAACCAACATGTATCTCTCAGCCTTCACTGTAAAATAGGCAGGTTTCTACCTGCTAAACGTTTCGCTGAGTTGGGCTGAAGGTAGCTAAGGCAATGGCTATTCCATGATGAGCATGGAAAAACTGAGCAGGCATATACAGGTGAAACATGTGATAGTGCTTCATTCAAAGCTGTGTGTTAATTCAGATGGAGAGCCCCTCTGGGCAAATGTTGCTCCTGACTGTTTTTAAAATTTTAAACGTTAAACAAAGATAACACCTACCACTGATTCTTAAGAGAAAAATAGAGAGATCTGTATCCAAATGTGTGTATGATGAGAAATGTTGTGACTGTGCATCTGTACTAAGTATTTAAAAACATTGAATTTTGCCAAGACAACTGTGCCAAAAAATGTGGGTCATTAGAAAGCAAGATCTGTAAGGGAGCACAGGAAATAAGTTGGGTCATTTTGCTTTCCTGATCTTTTCAGGAAGTACAGGATACATGTATTATTTGTTCCTTAAGGGTTTAGCAACCCACTAACAGAACCTGATGTACCTCGAACCATCTAACATCTCATTATGACGCAGGCTTGCATCACATTTTGCTTTCAGAAGCATCTCAGAGAGTACCACCATGTTCATGTGCCAGTTTGCGTGGGAAGAGTTCAAGGCAACTGACATTCTCTGTGTGCTCCCATTCAGAGAGCTCTTCAGGGAATACTGGAGCTGAGCCCTATAATCACAACCCCAAAGAAACCTCTGGGATTCCTGATTGCCAAAAGGTGCCTCAGAAAGCCATCCAGTGCTAGTCTGGAGATACGTTTTTGCGGGATATGTGACAAGAGCACTCTTAGAGGATATTTGTGCCCCTTTCCTGCAACCAGTTTTTGTTGTTGAAGGTGCTAAGATGATTTTTAGTCCTTTGTGTTAGATTTTGTGTTAACCTGCTGTTAGGCATCTAGTTCCAGCTACAGACACCGACTCATCACCGTAGAAAGGCCTCCTACTGCTCAGTGAGGCAATGGACTGTAAACAAACTTACCGTCATCAATCAAAATTATTTCACAAACTTGTTCCTGGCTTTTGTTGACCCTGTATTTTCAGAGCTGAGAATGCAAAATGCAAACTCTGTAGCTCAGGACTGAAAGTCTGGATTGGGTAAGAGACACTGTTCCTTTGCATTCAATATGAGAATAAACTTGCAACCAGGTCTCTGGCATGACTACCTTGTGAGGTAAAAATGTAAAACCCTTGCATGTGTAAGCATAAAATCCATCTCTGAAGATGCTTTAACCTAATTAAATAGGTGGTTGACTGCTTCCAGTAAGAGTGCACAAAAAGATGTGAACACAGCAGTAGACAACTTCTCTTGTCTTTTTTACGACAGGCTCAGATTTTTCACCCTAACATTTGCACAGCTCTTGCTGGCCATAATAACAGCAATACCTAATGTGACTGTAGGTTTACCATGCACTGAAAGGCATCAGCCGGTGCATCACATACATTAGAGTGTCAGTGACTCAGTGACACAATTAGTGCGCTGTAAACAAATGCCTGGAACTGGTAACTCCACCATGGAAACATTCCCATCTCCCCAACTATGTTAAGTCTGACTCTTTCCATATTTAATAACACATCATTACGGTAGATAAGGGATGGAGGATACAGAACTCAGCAAGGGGTTAGATGCCAGAGTAGATATGATAAAGCTCTTTATCATATTTAGCAAGACTGTCCATTCTAGTCTGACCATGATGCAGACTGGCACCAAACTGGAGGTTATTGACCTGACCTTGTTTGCATCTGACGTCGCTGCTTTTGAAAGCAAATGAGTTCTGGTGCTACAAGCTCGTAGGGCTGCCAGTTTCTCAGCAGATTAACACTGGGTGACCTTCTTTCTCAGACTAGCTTGTGCAAACATTTCCCTAACGATTCCCATAGATCACGTAAGTGGAGGGAAATGGACTGATGGAGGTAGTGAATATTGAAACCGGTCCCTCTGGTTGAGCAGGATCTGATGAGCACTTGCATGTGCACTAGGCAGGCAAGTGCCTGCTCCTCCTCAGTTTAGGAGGGGGGAAGGCTTATGCAGAAGTGCTGTGTGGCACAGGGCGTTGAGGAGCACACATCTGATGCCCTCTTGACTTTAAATTTTAGATGCCTAGATATTGCCAAGCAGTCTTTCCCCCTAAGCAATGGCCTGTAGTGATGCTAAGAACCATGCAAAGATATTTTGCTCTGTAACCACATGTGGCACTTCCAGTTCTCTTCCTGTCATGTGTCTAGGACTGCTGCAGACAGTGGCAGGTGGGGAAGATGAAAACATGTCTCCTTTCTACAGCCACTGTCAACTCACTGTGTTCTGAGCTGAACAGCCCTGGAAGCCTGAACTGCAATGATCTTGAAATATAAGATTTCTGCTTAGGAACAGAGCCAGCTGAGCTTTGGTTTTTCTAAGACCTTGATCTTCTTTACACCTGATGTAACAGGGGTAACCTTGCATGAGCAAGGCATCACTGACTGTAACTGGAAGGCAAACAATCATGTTGAAAATGGCCTCTCATAATGCTGCAATAATCTGGGGTGGTTTAGTAGGGGTCACTATGGACTAGCTGCTTTGGTTAAACTGACAGGTGATCCTAATTGAACCCAAAACTTTCTGAAGTACTCTAATTCTTCTTACGCTATGCATATTTTTCTGAACTGTTTGGGAAGCGCTACATGTGTCTGTTCTCATGTGCTTTGTCTTCCTCTCTTCTTTACTTTTTTCCCCCACCCCACCCTCTTCCTTCCTTTCTTCCTGTCAAGACAATGACATCTTATGTTTTGCAAAATGGGCAAAATTTTAGCAAAATTTAATATGGTAAAAAGTTTTGACTGTCTCTAAATGTGTGCTTCCCTGTGCTGCTTAGTTCAGGGTTAAAAAGTACCTCCAGCTTTTTTCTCCCTGCTGCCTCTTGCCTATGAACTGTTAATACAAGACAATATATTCCTAACAGTTAAAATACCTCTTGATTTTTCAGATGTAAAACCAGTGTCCTTTCCTCACCCTCCATCCTGCCCCTGCACCAAAACAAAGCAAAGGCCAGTGGGACTGGAGTATGCAAATTCCACTGGCTCCCTCCTCAGCCATTCACCCCCTTCCCTCCCGCCGGGAGGTGAACACTGTCCACACATCACTTGAGACAAGAACAATATAACACAATCTGTTTTCAAATTTTCTAAATATTTCCCAACTTCCATTGCAGGCTGTTGTCTCCGCACTGTAAATTTGTGCCAAGAACTCCCCAACAGCATTCTCCTCTGCCTTCCCAAATCACTTGGAGGGTAAACAAACCTTTCCCTGAGTCATTGATTTTTGCAAGAAAGCATTTTTATTTATTAAAAATGAAGGGAGAATGGCTAGAATGCACAATTTACTGCTCACAGCTCTTCAGTGAAAGCCATAAGTAAGACCTCTGACAACACAGAGATGCTTTCACTTCTGTGTATTTCCACCTGTGAGCAGGATTTCTCCCTGCCCAGCAGTCAGGGTACAGCCATGCTGGGGAAGAAACTACTGTCTGGCAGTTTTCTACCCTCTCCAAGCCCATGAGGCCCTGGGACCTGTTGTTCCATCTATAACTGTTTTTTACTACCTGAATGAAAAGCTTTTGAAGTAACAAACAGTACACACAGTGTAGGTGCACAGGATAATATAATGATCTGTATTGCAGTCAGCTATACTGAACGGCTCAGCCTAGTTGGGAATGTGTTAAATTAGTACTGGAACAATTTAGCAGGTATTAGAATTAATTAGGAGGAGTTTTTCTTTGTTTAGAACTAAAAAATGCAAGCTATCTAGCACCTAATCATTAAGTTGGACCATAGAAATTTTCAGTACACATAATCAGAGGTATTTAAAATGATTTCAGTAAGGGCTAATACTTGTCTCTGAGGTCCTATACTCATGAGGTTGTATACTTGTGATAGAAGCAAAAGTGTGCCTTGCCCTGTATGAGTGCACTTCTACCTGGACGTGACGACATTTTGAGCAGGCATAATCCTGGATTG
This sequence comes from Oriolus oriolus, assembly GCA_013400235.1. Lineage (NCBI taxonomy): Eukaryota > Metazoa > Chordata > Aves > Passeriformes > Corvidae > Oriolus > Oriolus oriolus. The sequence continues at coordinate 961,442 of VXBT01007300.1, read as the reverse complement.
CCTTCATTTATTTCCCCACTGTTCTACCAATGTAGCACATTTGTACTTCTATTTTATCATCTGGCTCAAATCACCATTGCTTTCTATTTCAAAGTGCTGTTGGAGGAAATGTTCTACCATTTGGTGTTTGTGTTTCAGCTCTCCCACTCTTCACTGAGCTGCTCCAACACAGAAAGCACGATCCAGTGACTAAAGCAGAGAAAGGAGCTTAGTAGAGAGTGGTTCTGTTTCTCAATAGGACATCAGTAGCTGTCACGTAAAACAAGCAAACAACTTTTTCAGTTCCCTGAGCCATAATGTAAAACAGTACATCTGCACTGGGATGTGACCCAGCCTGCAGGTGCACAGCATCAGGAAAATAGAGTGAGTTTCCTTTCATTCCATTCAAAAGCTTTACCTGAAAGATCGTCTGATATTTTGTCCCTTGGCTGTATCACCTGGTTTAAAACATAAAGAGGTCAGTGTTCTTTCTGAGGTGTGGAGAGCTTGTATTTTCCACAGGTCTGAAACCTACCTGGTGCCTGAAACCTGAAAATCTGTGTCAATACGTCCTAATTTTGGCACCCAGATTGCGAGGCATCCAAGTTAAATGGCATCTGATAATTCTCACAGTTGGTCCAATTGCCTAACAGAAATAGACTGCCACAAAGTTTAGTCTTTCATCCTCACAAAAATGTGTCAGGGTGCTTGCATATAGCTGATATATTGATGTGAAACACCATCCCTATTGCTCTGGAATAGCTGTTTTGCAGAATTGTCTATTACAAAATTAAATCACTGAGCTTTGCGTGTTTGTTTGTTGGCTGGCTGTTTGCCTGATCCAGCTAGAAGCAGAACAGTATTTCTGCCTGCTTTGGACAGAGCTTAGGGTAAAGGTTGATAGAGCCTGAATCTGCATCTGCATTGACATGATCTGGTTTGAGCTGGAGATACTTCTTCATCCTGAAGATCTCTGTCACTGTTCATGGCACATGTTTCACTCCAATAAGGCCTATTCCTAACATTCATTAACAAGAAAATTTCACTGTGACTATCTGCAAAGGTGTGTGACGAGTGATAAGAAATGCTGTTATTTTACCTCAGGGATCTCTGAAGACCACCAAGCAGGCAAGTACAGGTCTGAAACGCAGGAGAAGCAGAACATGTTTATGATAACTTCTGGGTGTGTGACCAAGGACTGGATCCATTCACCACCTCCGCACAACTTGAAATCTATCCCAGTCCCTGGAGATCCAGAGCATCAAGCGTATTGAAGACATGTTGCAGACCGGAGTCTGCTTGTTCAGGCAGTCTGCATGGATCAGAGGCAGGTCCAGGATTCACCACAGATCTCCCAGAAGGCATGGCAATCAGTTCCAGATGTAATTTGCTTTCTTGGACTCAGGGGAGTATGCCATCCCTTAAGTGTTTGAACTCAGGCTGTGAGTTGTAGGTGCATGACTTGGGAAGATTTGGGTCAAACAAAGCCTGAAATGTGGGCAAAAAGTCCGCACGCTCCTCAGTCATGAGGTGCAAAAACTTTATGTCTGTATTTGAATCTGCTCCCATTTCCACTTACCGGTGTGTGATGGCATTTTAGCAGCATTCACTTCAGGTTTCTCCCTCAGTATGATCTAAAACAGGGCTGTTGGCTCTCTGGGCCATGAAGGCAATTCCTTTTGAGGCACTCTACTGCCAAACCTGCTCAATAGCTCTCAAGGGGAGTGTGAAGACTGTTTTTACAGCTGAATATGGTGCACGGGTTGAAACGTGGGCCTTTCATCTTAGAGATTAGCTACCACATGTTTTTGTTATGAAGAACAAGGTCAAGTCTTCCAAAGTTTAGTGCTACATAGCCAAGAGCTTGCATAGGGCTTTAGAAAAACAAAGGAATCTACAATATTATAAAAACAGAACCTGTACTTTTATATCATGAGCTAAAGTAAATAATATTGCTGTTTAACAGCTGATTTGGAAAGTCCTTCTCACTGTTTCTGTAGACTTAAAGCCCAAAGCCCAGGAATATGAAGACTTTTTGAAGAAATTAAACAACTCGAACTGTGGTGGACAATTTCACACAGATGATGAGCTGACTGTTTAGAATAGCTCCTGTGTTGCAGGATTATTTGCTTCTCTGTTTTCCATCTCCTTCCAGCAAACTGCCTGTGTGGAGCTGGGACAGTCCTGCCAGGGAGTAATCAATATGCTGCCACATACCATCTGCAGTTCTGGAATTTGCTTCTCCCACCCACACCACGGTGGTTTCACAATGTGCTTTCTTGTACTGTAGCAGGGACAGCCTCCTCAGGACATGTTTTTCTTAGTCACATGGATTTGTCAGCTTTTTTTCCTAATCAAATGAGCTTTTCATTGTGTAGTCAGCATTGGATAATCACAAGGGCTAGCGGATGACTCTTCAAGGAGATTTTCAGTGCGTTTAATTTACTGCCTATGATTTCTTTCCTAGAAGCATATCTTACTTCCCCACTTAGACTGAACAGTAGTCCCCTGGCACCTGTCCTGGGTGAAAAGGACAGTGTGATCCTTTACCAGCAATGAGCAGTATTTCATGTGAATATTTGTGCTGCAAAACCACACTGTCAAAGGACTGTGCAGGGGTGGATAGATCGGGAAAATCTGTGGGACAGCATGAGGAATTAGCATGTGGGCAGTGTGGCCCACTTATTTGTTGTAGAGACCTAACAGGATCTGGTCTGGTCAGACAGAGCCTGAACTTACATGGACCAGCAGAGCTCTGCTACATTCAGTGGCACTACAGCAGTTTATGAATCATGACTTGTTTTTCTTTTTTAGTATCCTGCTCCCTGGTGACCACCCTGACTCGCCAATCCTTTTCCTGAGGGTGCATTTCCTAGCTGTTAAATGTCAAATTATCCAGATTAAAAAAACCTGCCAGTAAGGCTTTGGTTTGCATTGCTGTTGGTAGTTAATGAGCAATGGTATGTGGCTGCACCATCCTCAGGGGCTTCATCTACTCATCATGTTAATGGTTAGTTATATCACAGAGACCTACTGAATGGAGAACATTCCCTCTTGAAAAATTGCTCTCTCCTCTAAAACAGAGGGCCTGTCTGAGAAGAGAGGCATTTTGTAAGGCTGGTCTAATTCTTGGAAACATCTTGAATTTTGGGAGGACTGTAACACAGCATGTCTACTTTGTTGGTGTCATATGGGGACAGTACCCATGTCCTGGGGACTGTCAGACTTGTGGCACCACTGTGGACAGCTTCATTCTGTGAGCACTCCCCTTGCTGCTGGTATTGTGACCCACTGCTGGTGAGCCTGACCTCTCCAGAGTGGGAGCACGAAGTGCAGCACAGTCTGCTTGTTGGGCTGCCTGAGGAAGCTTGTTCAAAGCTGGAGGCATTCACTGCTACGCTGTGCTCTGTAGTCTGGGCATGTGCTAAATAGCTGGAATAGCAAGAAGAATACTCAGAAGATGGAACCTAAGGCAACAAGAAGACAATACTGGTCAGATACATTGTTTCTAACCAGTTTCAGTCAGTTTTTCCCACTTCTCCACTAAAATTCTGTTTGGAAAAAAAAGAAACCCAACCCCAAACCTTTTTTTAGTTCTCCTTCTGTTTTTGTGATTACACATAAAAATGAAAGCATGTATGTGGCCCTCTTGAATCATATTTTCTTCATAGCTCTATTGAATTGGCTTCTGCCAAACATGAGCAAAGTCTTTTCAGAAATATCTTTTTCCACAAATGTATCCATCAGACTTCTGCAGGCATTCCAAGAGTGAGTGTGTAAATAAAGGAGAGAAATAACAATGCCAAACAATGCTGAATTGCTGGAGGCCACGGGTCAAAAAGAGAAGGGTTTTGACTGCTAATTGAAATGTAAGTGGTATCTTTCTCGTATGCTGCTTTGCCATTTGTTCCCTCTTCACTAGTATTTAACAGACCTTTATTGATTACTGTGGCAGATCTGTACAGCAAATGGAATCTGAAGGTTACTTTTTTGTCCCATAATCAGTGGCTATATATATTTCATATCTGTCCATCTTACATATTTCACAAATCAGTGCCTGGGAAAATCATGTCCTGGTATAGTTGCCTGTAAAGGTGAAATAGCATTAGTTATTTTTTAAATAATAAATTTCAACATCAGAGTAAATTCTTCACCTAGATATGCAGAAAAACTCCATTACTGCTGCATGACCAGCATGTCTGAATCTAGAGACGAGCTCAGCTTCACAAATCTTATAAGTTCCCTCTGAGCCTGCAGCCAGGTCAGCCATCTCTGCCCTTCTAAAGTGGGAGCACTTCAAGTCTTATCTCTGGAAAATCTCTTTCAGATTCATCTGGCAGCTGCAGACCTCTTCTGGCTTGGGTTTTTCAGATTCCCATCTGCAGGGAGCACCATAAAGTCCCACGTGTCCTCTTGCTTCCCTGTCCCAGTCCCACGTAGGGCTGTTTCCCTCTGGGATTTGGACCACTTGTGCATTGAAAAGCTCAGTTGTGCACACGCCCCTAAGACTTTTGCTTATTAGCTAAGATTTTTAGTCAAAAGGGGAGGATTTATGAACCTGATAGAATCTGACAAAGTGTATATCTTCCACACAGTTCATTTCTTATCAACCAAGCCATTCCTACAAATAATGGTTAATTTGTAATTTTCAGCATATTTCCCTCCTCCTTCTTCCTTTCTTATGCTGTTGCCACAGCTTCCTGTGCCAATATGAACTTTGGCAGCAAAGTCCATTTCCATACTCCATGATACTCTTGATTTTATAACCATATGATACACCACATCCATACTGTGAAGAGTGACAGGCTGCCATTCTGGTCCTTAGTCTCCACAGGGCATGTAAAACCACATCTGTGCCATTTTCTCTCTGACAGCCTTACTATTGCCTGTGGGGCTGGAGGGCTACAGGTGCATTTCCTCCATCACAAGTTTGTACTGCTACTTCTCTTGATTTTGCCAGAATTTTGTACACGAGTGCTGGTAACTTTATCAAACAGAAGTGAAATCTCACTGGAATGTGGGATCAGGCTTGTTTTTCCATTGCGCTCCAATCTTGTTAGTCATAAACTCCCAGCGTAGTTTGCCATAATTCTGCCTGAAACTGATGTCAGCTATAGTTAAATGAATTACCTCTCTTTTTGTTTTAGTAAAAAATAAAACAATGACGTGCTTCTGAAATTTTCACTCGTAACTGAAAATTTCTCAACAGCTAACACCTCATCCATCACTTTTGGCACTCCTTGGTATGAATTGTCTTTATCTACTCATCCATTTCTCTCCAACTAAAATTCTATAATGTTCTTCCTACTTGGTTGCAAATTAATTGGAAGTATTTCATCATCATCAGTCAGCTTGTTTTTGATCTTCCTCAAATTAGCTATTTGAAAACAGAAGTGTGAACACAGTTGATTGGGACTATCTCTGGCTTCCTTTAATTCGGTCATGATTCCTACTTACGAAGCAAGTTGAAGTTGTACAGAGGGAGATGACATGTTTATCCATATGTTGTACCCAAGAATTTGTTACTCTCTGAATTCAGTACTCGTTATATCCACATTGCTATAATAAGGTCAGTGGCAGTCTGTGTTCAGGTTAGAAAGTTGTCATCTAAGGTTTTAGAAAAATAGACTCATATTTCACTAATGGCTGCATGCTATTCAGTAACATACTCTGAATTTTAAGATTCATTTCATTATAGGCAGACATATAAGGAGTGATTTCTCCTTTTGGCCTGTCTTAGCACACAGGATCCTGCCTGAGCCCTGTACATCAGGACGTCGTTCAACACTAATAACTCATGGTTTGAGACCCGCCTGAAATGGATCTTTGTGTGTGTGTGTGTGTGTTTTAGAGCACTAGGAACAACCAGTAATGGTAAAAGTAAGGAACATGGTACCACATGAGGTGATGTTTGTCAGCTGCTATATTCTTCAGCTCTTCATTTTGCCCCTCATCTCCCGATGTCTTTTTTCCCAGACTTTCAGCCTCCCTTATACACATTCCCTCTGCTTTTTTCTGCTCCATCGGTCTCATACAGTGCTGGGCATTGTAAAGTGAGCTGATGGAGCTCACCTCTGCTGGGAGCACTTGCTGCCCCAGTCCATGTGAGTGCCCTAAACTTTTGGGAACTGCATTACCCAGCAGCCCAGGGCCACAGGTAGGCTGCAGTGGGCAACCTGCACACTTAACACAGGGCATCAAACGACATCAGCAAGAGGGAAATGTAAAACATGTTGGTGTTAATGCCTTAGCTATAAATAATAACAAATTCCTTCAAAAACTGAGTATATCCTCTCTGTCATTGTTCTTTATTTCCGCTGCAAATAACTTGCAACAATAAAAATGAAGGGATGCCAAATTTCTGTGGCTCTCCAAAGTAAATTCTTTACTTGAAATGAAATTCAGTTGAAAAGCCTGACCCTCCTCCCCAGCATTTTTGCAGGCCAGATGGGTTACTGCTGTCCTTCAGCATCGAGCCATCCTTAGGGTGTGATGCTCCTTTTCCCTCATGAATCTGAAAGAAAGGGATGAGAAACTTTATGTCTCCCTCCCCGTCTTGCAGAAACTTTCCCTGCTGTCTCCTCTGGGTGGAGTCCCTCAAGGCCATATACATAATGATCTGTTCACTGCTGTTGGCTAATATCCTGCTCTCCAGAGCCATTCAGTCATTGGTGACTTTCCTTACAGTTCTGTCCTCAGGTTCTTCAGACTTTTCTTCGTTTTTCAGTAACAAGCGTTCATTATTTCTCCCTTAAGCTTCCCAGTATCCCACGGTGGATTTTTGCAACTTTTAATTTCCCAGGAGGGATATGAAAGGTCTACAAGTAAAACGCTTTGCTTGCTCTTATCTGGGAGATTACAGAGGGGAATCGGATAAAAGCAGAGGTTGAATACTCAATGCTTTGCCATTGTCAGCAGCAATGCACTTTTAATAGAAAATGCCATTACCCTTATGCAGTGGGGTTTTAAAAACTTTTAAAAGGCATAAAAAATTGAGGAATCAAATTCTTCAGGCATTACTCTCTTCTGCCCTGAAGTTCCTTTTCATTGCACTGGAGGCAGAGGAAGGAAACAGGGTGACTGGATCCCTGCACTCTCATAAAATATTCAACAAAGGGAGACCATCCTTACCGCATACCTGATTCCCCCTCATTGTGAGAGCGGGAGGGGGATGTGGAGGACATGCCTACCCATCAGCAGCATAATGAGGTGAACAGGCTGCCTTGGTCTGCTGCTGTTCCGAGGCTGTGCGGCAGGAAGCTGGGATTCACACTGACGTCTCAGTTCCTCTGGCCTTTTAAAAATTGATAATTGTGAACATCATCCACACTAATTATTTTTGAGAAGTTGCAGTGGGTATCCTCATAAGAACGCTGGACAGCGTTCACAATTAAGGATTGCCTAGAGGATAAAGCTGGCTTTTTCTTTTTCGACAACACCGATTGAATTCTGATAAAACACATTTTTCCTTGTTTCTTTTGATGTAACCTTATGATATGACATGAATAAATTACACAGTGGGAAGTAAATGAGAAGATTTCGTACTGATGTCTGTACCATGTCTGTGCTTTAGCTTTCCTTGTTTTGCTTCACCATGTTCCCTGCTCTAAATTAATATATACAGTTACACATCTCTGCTGTCTCACAGTATAAAACAGCCCTTCTTTTCCAGATGAAATTTTCTTGTCCCATGAAGCTGATCTTCATTCTTCTTTTTGGAAAGGCCTTGAGAAATGCAGAATTGTGCTTAGAAATCTAGAGATGGTAGATGAAATAATGTTAAATGTCTGTCTCAAGCCCCTACGCTTGAACCTGTAACTAGAAAAGTTGGAAGTTAACTTCAGAATTTCACTGCCAGCCATTTTACATGCTTTCACACTTTCCTCTATTAAATGTTACTGATTTCAGGTTGCATTTCATAATAACCATTATGCCAGGGGCTGAACTGAGTGACTGTGGAAACCAGCTCTGAGCTCCTGCTGGTAACAAGAATGTGCTGGTCACAGGCCAGATCACTTAAATTGCCATAAGGATCTGCACATCCTCCTCATGAGCCACAAGGCAGCCAGGCTATGCCCATCAGTGGATCGACTCTGTGCCTGGTGTGCTCCTGCTGCCACCACAGAGCCACAGCTGAGCTTTGCTGTTTGCCTCCAGCTGGTGAGGGAAGGAGAAGCCAGACCAGCAGTTTGGATGGCCCAAAGGAAGGAGAGTATTGCTATTTGAGAGACTGGAATATCAGTATAGGGCATAGCCTGAAGCCTTGTGGCATTTTTCATTTTATTTCTGCTCGTGTTAGGTAGGAAGACTCAGACGGAACCTCTGCATGTAACATGCACGCCAAAGACTCTGGTTACCCTGGTCCTGTTTCTAGCCCGACAATGAGACAAGGTCCTGTTACCCCTCTGTGCTGGTGTGCAGAGCACGACATGGTGTCTTCAGCAGGGAAGTGGGACTAATGACTGCAGGAGCATGGCAAGGCTTCACTCAGTCATATTTGCAAATGGCTTTGATTATTTCTCAAGGAAAAAATAATGACATAAAGCTAAATACTGTTAATAGTCAAAACAGGGACTCACCTTTATAACCCAATTAATATACAAACATTTTAATTTAATTAACCTTCTGTGACCATAGTTAATTGCACAAAAATTTTACATTTGCAAAATCAGATTTTGGGATTAAAAGACAAAATTGTCAATCATGTCTCTGAGTACTGTTTTTTTCTGTAACTGTGGCTTGAAGGATTTCAAAAGTTTCTTTTCTTGCTTAGCTTGATTGGTGAACCTAATGGTCATTTTGAATTTTTGTCTTATGCTTCATTATTTCTAAGCTCCCAGATGGTTCTAGGAAAACAAGTTTCCTTGAAACAAAGTGCCTCAGTAAAAATATTTGATCATAGGAAACCGCAGAAAGATTGTGGGTTTGAAGCAGAACTGATTTTCTTTCCAGTTCTCTTAAAGCCAAACATTACACATTAAAAATGAATCCATGAAATTTCAATTGTTCCTGTGGGACTGGAATTTTAACTAAAGGAAAAACATTTCTATAATACCTGCTCAATCATAACACAGTTCAGTGACCCTCTTATTATCAGGTTAACTATCCTTATGCTTCCTTATCTCTTTGAAGGGCAATCTTCTGTGAAAGTCAGTCCTGCACTGGGAGGTGGCAGCTTTCTCGCTCCTGGGAGAGAGAACCAGGCTCCAACAGCCAGTGCCTGCCAGCTGCCAGCCAGAGGCACAGCATCCTGTATGGCATCACCTACAGAAAGGCATATCCACACGCACACATACACATGCATATATATAACTATATGCATATGTATCTCATAGGATTCCTTTTGTAAGGCTCCTGCTCTGAGGCTGCGCCTTTTGGTAGAAATTCAGCTCCTTTCAGTTTGGTTGCAGGCGTTCCAATCCTTGTCACCAGAGCAGAGTGATGCTGTGGGGGACATCGCTGTGTGAGCATTATTGTGCTTTCTCCTCCCCTCCAGCACGGCTCTGATGTGATATCCTTGTCATGCAGGGGAGGTGCAATGCTCTGGAAGATCCCTGCAATCACAAACTTGATATATAGAGGCCTCCCACAGAGGAACTAAAATATCTCTGTTACCTCATTGCTGGAGATCGCACTTGCAACAATAATTTCAAAATGAGAATCACAAGCAGCCCAAAGAGTGGATTTCTCCTCAAAGGGTGTGCCCAGGAAGTGGCAGTGGTAGAGAAAGGCTGCAGTGTTACACTTTATTGTACATCTTTGTCTTACAAGCTCACTAAGAGAGCTGTTCCATGCCATAGTTTTAAAGACTTTCTGTTGTCTGCATTATCACAGATTTGCTGCTTACATCAGTAGGTATCCAAAAATCCCATCATTTGTCATAGCTGACATTTGCCATGCAGTGATGTAGTAGATCCATGAGAAAACCAGCATCTGGACTTACATCTCTTCCCCTCTGATGAGGCATATGCTCATTTTTCAGGGTCTCTGCCATAGTGTTCGTGGATCATGGCTCCTCAAAGGCTGAACACTGAGAGCTGTAGAGTTTTTCTGATGCCAGATGACTTTATGAGAAGCTGTAGAGAGATGGCACCACGCAGGAAAACACTCAGGCATTTCACAATTATATTTGCTGTCCAGGTGTATTTTGACAACTAAAGAAGCTCTGGATATGCTCCTTTCTGCCATGCAGAGGGACTCTGAGGTGTAAGGGAGCAGGGTCACAACCATGTCTCCTTTTAACATTGAGCTAAGACATAACTGGGGAGAACACATGATCCCATCCTGGGAAGTGCTCATTCATCCCACCTAACTTCTATAGATTGCCCATAAAAACTTTTGTCTGAGCTATGTTATTTACTTCCATGTTCACAATGACATGGCTTATATTAGAATGTGTGCAAACATGCTGCCATTCATGGTCTGGCTGACAGGCCTGGGTGTAAGCAAGATAGAGGAACCTCCACTGTAGCTTAGACAAAGCCAGCAGAAGCCAAGACTAACCTGGGTGCAGTTTAATGCTGTGGCAGAGACTGTGTTGTAGGCGTGGTTTTAGGAAGGTTATCTGGAGTCTTATGAGCACTGCCAGTACTTGGGAACTGAAATTCAGTTCTGCCCCCAGAGTCTGGGAAGTTCTCAAAGATTTCAACATCTGATTCACATTTTGGTTAACCATCTATTTTTGGACGTCTCTTCTCACTGGAAATGGTGTGGGTCAAGTCTTTTTCTCTCATTACTGGGAGTACTCTCTCATCAAAACTAACTCTTTCATAATTTCCTGGTAGCTCTGAGGGCTGCAGTGGGAAAAGCAATAGTCAGGATGGTCATGATGCTCTTCAGAGCATCCTTCTTAGGCAAGGAGTACTGTATGAGTCGTAAGACACTCTCTGCTGTTGTATTTGGTGGATTCATGTCACTGTCATACTCTCATGAACATACAGGGAGGCTCAGCAAGATCCTCAGAGGACAGCTGCTGTGAAAATTATTAGTGTGTGGAATTAGAATCAGTTGGACTCTGAACCCGGCCTCATAGTGCCCTGTGTCTGGCAGATTGTGTAAGTACATGAAAGGCTTTTTGTCCACCTATAACTGTAGTCATTAACCAAGGGATGGGCAATTACAGTAAGCAACATAATAATCTTAAATTCCAGAGATGATTGTGTATGACAGCAGAGAAACAGTGGATTACCTAGTGTTTGTCTAGTAGAAAACAGACCACTGAGGTAGCAGAGAAACACAAAAAGAAGCCTTTATGCAAAAACAGCTGTTATGTTTCATGGAAACCTAGGCAAGAGTGGCCCTCTTACCCGTGTTTCTCATAGCTGCTCTTGGCTCCATATATTTCACTGACTGCACACAGTGGAATTGATGGTTTCCCTTAGGCATACGTGTCTGCTTTCCACCATTAAAAACTCTTTGTTTTTAAAAGAAGAGAGCAGAAGCTGTTCTGATTTTTCCTTCAAATTAAAAATCCTACATGAAAACTGCTTTATTATAGCCCAGATATCACTTTAGAAGTGGATGCCTCTGCAAAGTGCTTTTATATAGTGCTTACACCAGTGCAGCTCTCTGCTAGGGAGGCAGACTTCCAAGGAGAACTGTAACACAGGAGGATCAGAGCACAGAACGGTGATGTAAATGTTTCTTAATTGAATTCAGTTTCTCAAGGCACTGCAATCATTTGTTATTTATGAAAGGATAAAATGCACTTCCATGCTATTTGCATATACATTTGGCCACCCTTTCTTCCAGGATAGGAGAGTATATATAATCTCTCTCCTTTATTAAGGGTTGACATCTGCTACAATGTCACCTAGACCCACTAAGCAGGTTCAAAGCTGGCATCAGGGAATGACAGTGCTGACAGCAAATGCTGAGCATGAGGGTAAGATGTGAAGCTGGCTCAGAATGAAGAGGTTGCAATATGTGAGGGGGGGGGGGTCACAGGACCCAAATAAGGGAACATCTGGACCTGGATTACAGGAACATCACAATTAGTCAGCACAATTTAAATGAACCATTCAAAGCCAGCATGGAAATAAAAGGTAGAAGAGCTCTGGGGAAAAATGAAGCTTTCATGCCACTACTCTGGTTGCTCTCCAACAGTGCTGCTCAGTTCATTAGAGTAGTTTGTCAGCCAGGGTTGTGCTGCCTGTCAGCCCTATGAGGTGGCTTGGGTGGGTGTTGGGGAATGGGCAGGTGAGGCAGCACGGAGCTCTCCAATCTGCTGTTCGAGAAGCGAGGTTAGTGACTGCAGTGTAGGCACAGCACTGTTTTAATTGGCAAAGGTAGGAGATGTTCACAAGCGCTCTGCAAAACCTGTGATCAACTTTGGTATAGAAAATTTTTACCATTCACTATACTCCAGTGAAAATCTTGCCTCCTTCTTTTAAACTTCCCTGCACCAAATTGCCAAAGTGTTATTTTCCATCTGTAATATATGGACCAGCAGAAGTCATCAGGGAAATTCTAGGGCAAATGAATGTTACGCCAGCTGAAGTAATCTTACTTTTTTTTTAGAGAGAGGATTGCACCTTAACAGGATGAATAATATAATGAATCTCTTGGCTTGCTACCAATCAGAACAGTGAAATTTCGTAATCTATCACTATTTTGGAAGGTGAATGACAGCACCAGATGTACAACATTGGTGACTCAGATCTTAGGAAAGTAATTAATAATGTCAGCTGAACAATTTAAAACCTGGCTTTAAGAGATGCTCAAAACACAATAGCACAATTCCTCACAATAGAGGCTCAAAGAATTGCAATAACTATTGACAGATGAACTCTGCTCCAGGGGCCTCTTGAAAATCTCTGTAACAAAAGTTGGGCCCCATAGCAAAACTTTTAGGACATACGAGACTATGTTAGACATAACATTGCCCAAGACTTTGGCTCAATTACGTGTACTGGAGCATTACAAATAATACCCAGAGGTCAGATTCATTCCTTTTTTCATGAAGTATAAAGCTCAGGAAGTTCAGCAGCATGAAACGAAACAGTTCTATTGACAGACCTGACTGAATAGAACCTACGGTTACTGTGAACTTGCTTCTTCTTTAATGTAGTAAAGCGCTGGTTATTGATCAGTTAACACTGCCAAATATCTGCCCCTTAAAATTACCCTCTAGCTACTTCCCTGAACTATGAATATCAGCTTTGTACTGTCAGAAGAGAATTAAGAGAGCAGACAACCCAGAAATTCTGTTTGGAAAAAAGTTCCATCCTGTGCCACTGCATAGGACCAACAGCTGAAAAAGTTTGGGCCCAGCTTCAGAAGGGGTGAACCCTTCTGTGTCACAACCTCCTGTGTCTAAGAAGTAAGTCCTCAGAGTCAGTGGCGTTGGCCACCAAGACAAGAAGATGCACTTAGAGAGCTGATACTTCAGCTGAGACAGGTAATGCTGCCAGCTCCAAAGCGTAGGCACAAGTTAAGTCAGAAACCTTCCCATTGAAGACATCCAGAATACAGATACATCTGAATGTAAAATCGGTAATTAAACTTCTCAGCTTTGCATCTCTAGGAAAAAGAAGCCAGCTCTGGTATTAGGGACCTGATTATTTTAAAGGACTTTCAGTTGAATGAAGCCTTTATGAACTAGGCTACTCTGTGTAGCCAGGAGCAGAACTGGGTACACAGAGCTGTATCCCCAGAGCAGAGTTGAGCCTGAGCACAAATAAAGGATTGATGTAAGTCCTCAGATGAATGAAAGCATGCAGAACTTCCTGAATAAAAAAAAAAAAGGAGGAAAAAAGAACAAAATTGGGTCAATGAAAAAAAAGTTATCTAGGCTAGGAGAAGGGATGAGCACAGGGAATTAGACAGGCTGGGGAAGCTATGCACCTGTGACCCAATCATGTATGACAAACTCTGCAGCTGCTATTATTGGAAATGAGCTATCAGTGTAACAAATGCCATGAACAAGGTAAGGAAGAGAGGTTTCTGAAAAAATTTTTTCAGCAACAACTTGCACAGATTTTTTTGTTGGCTGTATTTTTTGATGTGTCCATTTGCAGTTTCTAAATTCACCCCTCCCTTGCGTTTAGAATTTCAGCAAGAGTCTCAAGGCACCTGCAGTCAGTCACCACACTGTTAAGCAGGTGTTGAGAGCTGGTGGCATGTGAAGTATGCAACACAAAAGTGAACAGAGATAAAACCTTAGTAAATTGCTCTAAAATGCAGTTAGAGAAAAGTCTGTGAGAAACAGCATTATATGAAAAAGTAGAGCATATATACAACAATCTCCAATATCCTAAAAAATCCTTTTACTTCTCTACTGCTTACCTATCAGATGTCCTCTTGCTTGAAAAGATATTTACAGTGCCATTTAATACATTTAACAGTGGTCCTATGGCCTATAATTGTCTCCTGGGACAAAGTGATTGTATAGGTTTCATAACAGTAGTTTAAAGTAAAACGAAAATAGTTTTGTGATTTGGTTTTTAGTTTTGTCTTCTTTTTGGTAGGGTGGGGGTGGAGAAAGGAGGTGTGAGGTGGGTGTAATGTAATGAGTGATCTAATAAGTGTCTAATAAAAAATATGTAGTAATTTCTGCTGTACTGCCCTATGGTCTGTAATGGTGCTAATGTGCTGTGACCACTTATTGCCATGATTGACTTAAGTGTTTCTGTCCACAATTAGCTTTTATCACTAAGTTCAATATAATAGTGGATATATAAGAAAAACCATGGCAAAATCACAAAAGTTTAGAATTATGTCACCCTTTGAGAGCACATCACTGCCTTCTGGAAGTTATGCCTTTGGCAGTTATTATACATACTTACAAGGTCTTATCACCAGAGAATCAGAACATACCCTACCTGTTTTATCGTAGGAGCAAATATTATTTTCCTCAGCAGGAGTTATTGTTTGTTAGAATGTCCTTGCTATTACACCTGTTTGTCATAACTCAGCAGGTATAAGGTAATGCCTCTGAAACAAATCATGTAAATTCCTCAACCACTTCTGGAGAGCATTCAAAGGAATGTCTTTACATCTTTACATTAACCTTGTATTTGCCAGATACTTTCTGGCAGACGAATGAATCAGATTTCCTAACGCAAACTGTGCATACAAATTCTAAATAAGCATAGAGACTGATACATAAGACTGTTGCCTTATGTACTTAAGGTAGGAATTAGCTGGAACTTAGCTGAAAAGACAGCTTAAGCAATCCTGCCCTCCAACTCAACCTTGAATTTGACCATCATTCTTTAGAAGGGCAAAGCTCCCGCCCTGAGTGAGTGTCTGAGCCCAGACATGTGGGGACAAGTGCCCTGCTCTGAGAAGCCAGGCATTTTGTGCTCACCTAAATATTGCCATGACTCACACTGGAGGCAGGGAAATGCTAGCATTGCAAAAGGCCCAGCTGAAAAATGAGGCTGTGAGCAGAGGAGGAGGTTCGGGTATGGCAACCGAAGTTACACAGGATAAGTTACCTGGAAGTGCATGCCCACCATATGTGCTTTGAGCACACTGACAAACAGGATCAGCAGCCCCATGCTTGCTCTGCCTGGAGACCCCCACACCCTTCCTGTCCAGGGCCTGCTCCATGCCTGATGCTCTGCTCACAGAGCAGGGAGTGGGGCTCCAGTTCCCCTCTCAGGCTGCAGGTGATGCAAAGTGAAATAGAAACCATTTCACATCACCCAGCAGCTGAATCACTCTCTCAGCTGTGAGTGTAAAGCCCTGGGTGAGATGGTGAGTGGGTATTGAAAGCCAAAGTCAGTAGGTCAGACAGCACAGGGAGACTGGTAGTCAGGAACAACCTGAATAATGTGGGCGCAAGAGCTTAAATTTGGTCGTACTGGTCACAGGGAAAGAAAGAACCTGCAGAGAAGATTTCAAATTTGAGGGCTCAGCAGAGGAAGAGGAGATCAATGTTAGTGATGCTACGGCCCAGCTGAAGTTTGAAGGAGAGGTCATGAGAAAGATTAGCAAAACAACTCAGCAAACTGAGGGCTGTTGAGTTTTGAAAACTCTTGCTGAAACTGGAGTTAGTTGGAAACCTTCTGGCAAAGCACTTTAACCAAAACATGTCTTGTCTCTGAAACAACAGTGTGTTGTTTAAAAGGTTTTGGATTTAACAGATTTCCACAGGGCAAAGCTCTGAGTCCTTGTGGGCCTTCCTGGAGATGTGAGAGGGGGAAGGAGTCCTGTCCCTGCTGTGTGCAGTGGGACTTGCTTTGAGGCAAGGAGCTGAGAAAAGGTTTCAGGCAGCAGGCATCTTCCCTTCCACCTCTCGCACCTTTGAGTCCAGTGTCACAGGTCTGTCTGGTCTAGCGGTGGGCACCATGGCAGCTTCCACAATGGCCTGGTGGCAGCTCTAAGTCTGAGCTCTGAGCTGCCTCTCCAGCACTGGCACATCTGCCAGTCCAACTGGGAAGGTGCAGCTATGCTCACGCTCCTACACTCTGTCCTTTGTGAGTTTGTTTCAATGCAGGGACATTGGTTCCTTTGTAGAGGAACCAAAGCAGTACTTTTATGAAGAATTTTGAATCAATGAACATTTAATACACTTACTTGAACTTGTAAGTTTATGGAGACGCTTTCTAATCCGGCTCACAGCAGCCCTAATTTTTACTAGTCACTTGTACTTTTGAGAAAAGAAGGTATGTACTTCCTTTTAGGTCATGCACATATTTAGCAAGAGGAAGGGTGGGAAGTGATGTCCTTGTGTCTAAAAGGGCTCAGCCTTCTCCCTTGATGCTTTAGAAACAATCCTCAACAAGTCTAATGCTTGCCCTTAGGTAATAAAAGACCTTTTAAGGGCACTGTCATGGCCTTTATCTGGGTAAGATTTTACTGACACCAAAACCCTTTGCTGAAGCAAACCCTCAACTCCTCATGCGGAAAGTCCTTCACCCATCTTGAATGTGTGCTAAGGAAAAGTTGTGCCCAAGTCAACAGGAGCTTTTCCATTGCCCTTTGAGACCTCTGGGAAAGGCCCAAGAATGGGCCTTTCTTCTTGCTCCACAGCCCTAAGAATACTGACAACAGCTTTTGAAGTAAGCATGAGACATACGTATCCCACAGAAACACCCTGGATATTATGTGGAAGGGAGAGCTGTGTTAGAGAGTCAGGCTAAAAGTTATACGAACATTCACAGGAAAAAACATTCCTAAAAGAACTCTACCCCTGCTGCCTCCTTTCTCAGACTGTCATTTCTATGTTCTGAATATATCCAGTGGTACCAATTAAATGCCTACAGATTATTAATTAATGAAGCAGCCTGTGAGGATTTGTGCTGCAAGGCTCCCTCAGCACTAAGATGGCTGTTCCAGACACCCTGGCTCTTCAGAGATTTTCTTTCAAAAAAACCCCTTCATGTATATGCTAGGACAGGTTTAGCATTTGTCATATCTAGTTCAAAATAGCAGTGATAAATAAATGAAAATATTTTAAGAAGTGAATAACTGTAGAATCGACATTTGCAGGAGCAAGGAAAAGCCAGGGGGAAGTCTGGTGTCGGGGGAGAGCCACTCTCACGTGTCACGGGTGAGCTTTCCACAGGCTGCAGCCGAGTGCTCCTGCCTCACGTGTGTGTGACCACGGGAGCAGCCAGGTTCCATGTGACTGGGGAGGAATGTTGAGCACAGCTTTCAGTGTGCCTTAATGCATGCCTGCAAAGTAAATTTCTGCAGCTGCTGTATAGTCAAGTGGATTTCTTTTATGAAGTGCTTGTAAGTTGTCATTTAACAGGGTTAGTGTTGAAAAACAACTCATGTTCTTTCTCTTCTTTTACGTAATCAGGGGTTTTGAAGAAGGTAAGTTTTTGCAGGGTACAGCTTGTGGGTTTTTTAAAGGTCATGAGTGCCTTAATCTCTTAAGAGGTCCAGAGGAAAGTCCAGGCTGCTTTGGAAGTTTGACATTTCCATATTTTCATCAAAGGAATGTAGGAAAAAAGCTGAAATCCTCTAGACAGAAAGTATCCTAAGTGTACACATTTGTGTGACTGCTCCTTGTCACCAGCTGCCTTTATCTTCAACTGCAGTCCTCTGAGAAATGCTGGAGTTAGCAAGAGGAAGTAACTGGTTCCACTGCACAGTCTAGACATGTAAGGGTTTGAATTTCTTTCCAAGGTCAAGTCTTCAGAAGCAAATTTTCTACCAATTTAATCTTTATTAAAAAAAAAAAATACAAAAACCAGCATACCAGAAGAAATGCCAACGGGATTTAAAATTGACTTTAGATACATTTACTGTCACGATCAGAAGTTTCCTTTACAGATATATGTAGTTGTGGGATTTAATGTTACACTTGGCAGTGCAAAGCTATTATCCTAGAATAATTACTTTATGAACTCCTACAGTGAAAACTTTGTAAAGAGACTGACAGAGGACATCCCACGGCCAGACATCAGGCGGTGGTGCCTGACAGCCAACTTGTGGTGGGTGGGTGGGGTGACAGATTCACAGCATGGGGTGGGTGAGCTCTCCATTTGACTGGGACAGGAGCAGGTCAGGTCACCTGCCCCCAGCTCAGGGCTTCTCCAAATCAAAGCAAAGCTGTTGCTTTCCTAAAGAAGAAGGAATGGGGCTGAGTCAGAAGTGTAGAAAGTGGGTTTTAGGCAAGAGATGAGAGAGCAGGACTTGGCATGTGTTGCTACAGGACAATGGCATGAGAGAGAGAGAAGATAGGTCCTGACCCTCCTTACATGTCAATAGAAGAAAAGACTGATTTTCTTGGACCCTGGTATAAGAAAACTAGAATACAGGTTCTCACCCTGGTATAATGGTGAGTGGCACAACTAATTAGGCCTATGGGTAGTCCTGGAGCTCACCCATGCCACTATTCTAACATTATGCATCATTAGCAAATGTCACAGTTATGTCTGATGAGTTTCTTTTTCATGTCCTTTATATCCTTCTGTCTTTGGAGGCTTTAAATGCAACAAACAAACAAACAAACAAACAAACAAATTTCCTGGTCTGCAAGTGCATTCTGTGTTGCGGCTTCTGGCTGCCGGAAACAGGGCTGAAATCACTGCCTTGCTTTGCACATGATATTAAAACACTAGCTGAAAGAGATTAGTCATTATTACCTTGAGGCTAGTGTTTAATTTGTGACCCAGCAGCAAAACCTTCCTGCCTGATCACTCCAGCAGCTCTGAGAGCTTCTTAGAGACCTATTCTAGGCACACTTTGCTGTGTAGGATTTATTGGCATGCAGACAGCGTGCACACCAACTGGGAAAAGTGAAGTGGTGTCAAGAATGCTTTGGCTATATTAACTCTGAGTATGTCCTTGCTGCTCTGAGATTTGGGGTTTAAACATAATATTGTTTGAAAGTGCTTTGTAGCTTTGAACATCATATTCCAGTAAGAGGAAAGGTTTATAACATGCTGAAAACCCATGGTTGTGCTTTGAAAGAAGGTTGTCAAAAATGTATTTTGTCTGTTTCGTTTGAAGACATAATTCAAGGAAATTTGAATTTTATTCTTGAATCCTGAAGATCATCACAAAGATCTTTATAAATGCACTGACTGATTTATTAGCAAATACAATCAGCTCATTGCCAAATACCAAGATTTTGGTCATGTTTTCATATTGATTCACCTGGTGAAGATCACAGATGCAGCAAAGAACACAGTCCGTTCCAGCTGCTGAGTTTATCTGACCCTGACACGGACTGAGTTCTTCACCTCTGCATTTTAGAGCAATGTTCTTTTTCCCTGCCAAAAGTTTCAATGTTTCTCCTCCCTGATGCCCAGTGGTAGATGATTTGGGA
Source organism: Oriolus oriolus (assembly GCA_013400235.1). Taxonomy (NCBI): domain Eukaryota; kingdom Metazoa; phylum Chordata; class Aves; order Passeriformes; family Corvidae; genus Oriolus; species Oriolus oriolus. The sequence continues at coordinate 941,731 of VXBT01007300.1, read as the reverse complement.
TAGTGCCATTCAGGATACCAAGCTGCTTTGTCTTGTGTGTGGTCTTTGTTGTAAGACTGACCCATCACCACAGCAACAAATTTGGAACTATTTCATATGACACAGACCTAGGTACCTTGCTTCAGAGACAGAGTTGAAATCTTCTGAATAGCACTCTCCACAGAGAAAATATCCTTAGACTGAAAATGTGGTCATTCATTACTAAATGAACAACATGAAACCTTTGTGCAGTAAGGGGAGAAATATTTCATTGAAAGCCCTTTCATTTGCCTGCTGTTGCTCAGTTGTTTGCATTTATACATATTTGTTTTTTCCACATTCAAATTAGAAAAGAGATTTTTGGACAGAAAATTCTTCTGCTTTGGGAAGGTTCTATTTATATTCTTCCAAATGACAAAGCTGTCTTTGATAAATATGGCTTACAGTTAGCATTGTATGCTCTGATTCTAAAATCCAGGACAATGTTGGTCCAATTAAATAGTCATCTTTTGATGACTAAGATCATTATTCCAGCTTCCAGTTCTTAAGAAACCTCAAGAGAACTGCTTGCCTTGAGCTCTCAGTTGTGTCTTCATTCCTCCTGAGTAAGGAATAGTGTGAATCTGACTGGAAAGATATTTTCCACTTGTTTTGTCAATTCCATTAGGAGTATTATCCCCCTAGAGGGTATCTTTGCCCAAATTAACTGAAGATTTGTGAACTCCCAAAGGGATAACTTGAGACTGTATTATGGTCCAGTGGATTTTGATTTTCACTGAGAAAATTTCCTCCTCTAAATTTCATACTTCATTTCTTTTTAACAAAATATAGAAAATCCAAATGGTTTTCATCCTTTTGCAAAAGGCCTGCCCCTGCTCCTCCCCTTTCCCCCACCCCTCCCAGCTTCCTGCATGGAGTGTAAAGAAAATGAAAAAAATACCCAAATGGATTTGGATTATTTTATTTCAAAATCTGGATTAAAAGAGCAAGTGATGTTCTCTAATGTCTGGTGTAAAGCCAGGAAACAACTTGCTGGCATCGAGCAGGAGTCTAACGAGTGGGACAGGTTCTCATCTGGTGTAAAACAGTACTACCCTATCGAGGTAGACTAAGCTCAGCAGAGATGTATTTTTTGCATTAAATAATACAGCCTACTTCATCTCAGTGTGTTTAAAGTCTGAGGAGTGATCATGTAACCTCCAGGCCCAGGAGTCTTTGAATGATTCAGCCTTCTGCCGTCCACATCCTCTGGCCAGCTCCTCAATCCTCTCTTATTTTAATTTCTGTTTCCTTTTAAGAGCATATTAATCCTGCTGTTATTGCTGCCTTTCTGTCCCTGCTGCTTTCCCATTCTTTGGGGAAGTTCTTGAGGACACAGTACTTTCATTAACTTTTCTTCATACAATGAACTCCCGCAGAAGCCTTTGTTTATCATTTTTTTTGGTGTTTATTTACCTAATATGATTTTGATCACAAGGAATTTATTTAGAATTTGATGAGAGTTCCACAACTAATTACTATCACATGTTATAATTCATTCTCAAGTGAATGAGCCTTTCAAATAAAGCAATGCAGAAATAACCAATGGGACCCTGCTGGGACTACTTTGTTTGGCAAAGCTGGAATTCAAAGACTTGAGAATCGGAAAATGGTTTCCAGCCAATTAAAACTGTACAAAAGACACTGACCCTTCTTGCATGAGGCTGTTAGGATGAGGTGCTCTGCAGGATGGCTGTTCCAGAAACAGGAAGCAAGGAGTGGTAAAGCACTGAGCTTTTGTTGCCCTATGCACTGCTGCCAGTTTTTAGTCTAGAAAAACCTCCCTGAAAATTTTAAGACTGATAGTTGTGATTAACTCTACGGAACTGATGACTATGGTTATTATTACTATTACTAATGAGGCATTTTACCGATAGTTATGAAATTATTATCTTAGAAACCTGCTGGCACACACACCGTATTCAAAGAAAGGAGAGTATTGAACATTTGCTGCTTCTGCTCTGTGCTCTGCTGACCCCAATCTCACCCCCAAGAACGTCTGCTCTCTCAAACTTGTTTGGTCAATCAGCAGTTTCATTAGGGGAAGAGCTATGGTTTATAGACACCTTCAGAGAGGCGCATGTTCAAGAGTGAATGTCAGCGTGCCCATCAGGAAACAACGTTAGCAGCAATTATGGACGGAGAATTAAAAACACAGGACAAAATTATGGAGAAAAGCACAGCAAAGTGGTTTGTTGGGATACATAGCTGGGAAGAAGGAGGCATAACAGATGAAAGCAGGGGATATGAGAAGGACCACGATGGTGAGCAGAAAGAAATATGCAATGAAGGAAGCCAGATGAAGGATCTAGAGAGATCAAGGGAAGAAAATTGTCAAGAACTCCTACATCTATAGGATATTACTATCAGTATGTGAAACATATTGGAGGTTTGAATATGAAGATCCCAGATGAATAGAGTTGGCAAACAGATTACAGAACAAAATACCAGAATTTTGATAGGCTGCTACTTATCACGGGACCATTGTGCAATATCAGTGTGTGTGGAGTAGTGGGCTTTATTTTTGGAGATTTAGGAAAAACAGTTGAGTCTGTACTGGCATCTGACAAACCTGGATGTAACCTGCTTTTTAAATTGTTATGACAATCTGTTGGAAGCTTTGAGAAATTTTTGGTGACTGTATGGAAATGAGCACACCAAAAATGAACAGGAAATGCGCAACAAGAGCAAAGATTTAAATGGTTTTGTATTTTCCTGTTATGCTGTTGTAGTTACAGCTGCTTGGTTCTTTCAGCTGAAAAGAAGGAAAACAGTGGCAAACTGTCAGTTTCTTTTTAAATGCTGGATGCAAGTACAGGGCACGTGTTTCCTAAAAGACATACAGGTTGACCTTGATTCCTCCTAACCATATCTGGCCAAATAATCAAGGTTGCCCACTCACTGGCTGGCAGCTCCTTCCACAGCAAAGGGAGGTCGATACCTCCAGAGTCTGATTCAAATCTTATTTCAGGGATGTGCTAGATAAGAGCTATTAGTACTCTTTAATTATAATGCTAAGAGTGAGTTGAATGGGGATTTGGTAAACTAATGAACTGTTGCTGTTTATGAGGACATTAATCTCTACTTTCCTAAAGAACAGTTTGTGAAAATTTGCAGCTCAGGAAAACTCACTGAAGGTTGAAGCTTCCTGAAAAGCTGTCCACGTTTACTTCTAATCCAGAGGAATAAACAAGTGAACTTTGTTCTACTTGCAGCCATTATAATGTTACCTCTGATACCTGTGTAGGTCACATCCAACAGTGGGAGACCACCCCAAAAGCTGCTTCATGGGGCAAACGTATCTGGCACAGGCAACTTAATGCCTGAAGGGTTAGAAACTCCTCATCCTTGCAGATTTTGAACACATAGCTTGGGAAGACCTTGAGTAGACTCACTCTTGCTTTGAGTGAGAGATTGGACCAGATGATCTCTAGAGATTCCCTCCAACCCAAATTTTTCTATGCTTTTAGTAAAAATTTATTTGCTGAATAGTGCCAGTAACTTCCATGCCTATTTCTGATTTTGAAACAAACCTGCAGGGAAATAGCTAAAGCTTTTAATTAAAATTGATTTAACGTTGTTTAGTCTAAATTCCTTGGGATAAAACAGTGTTGATTTAAAAAAAAAAAAAAAAAGGAAACATCTGTGATTAAAACCAAAGCAAAATGGAAAAAATTAATCAGCTTTTTGTGGTTTGATTCAACATTGAATGCAGTTTTTCTTTCTTTCATTTGAAGGAAATTGGAATAAATATTGCAAGATTTTTAATATTTTTAAAAATTTTTCTCCATCAAAAAAAATTCTATTTTTTTTTTTTGAGCATCAGTCTTGCCGAACATTTCCTGCAAATGCCTCTCTAGAGATAAGAGTTCTTGAACTATTCCCATTCCCAAGCCCAGAAAGCTGAATAAGGCAGCAGACTGTTGTTAGTCATCAGAGCTTGTCCCAACAAGGTTCTGAACCTTTCAGTACCAGAAACAAACAAGTGGTTTTTCTTGGGAAATAAATCAGAACAGTGCTGTGAGGGATAACTGGCTGGGTGATGTATTTTTTATTGGTTGCATCATCTGCCTGAAAAGAGAGAGGACTCTGAAAACCCTTCCCCCCTTTACCATGTGTGTGCCCTAAAGCCGCACCTTTTGGCAGCAGCTCTCAAGGCATCCATACTGCATCATACAGAAACTGCACCAGGTAATTTGGCAGATGTGATATGAGCATGGGTCCTGGCTCAAGGAGGATGACTCTAGCATGGTTGTGTTTGCCTCCTTCATGTCCTCAGCGCTTCACTCAGGTAGGAATGCTCAGTGTTCAGGGCTGATTCTTTCAGTGCTGCCCCTGCTGTATTCTTCCTGCTCACGCTGCAGCCACTAGATGACTTTCTGTGAGCCAGCATAGAATCATGGAACCACTTAGGCTGGAAAAGACTTTAGGGTCATTGAGTCCCACTGTTAACCCAGCACTGCCAAACCCACCTGTAAACCACGCCCCAAGCACCACATGTGCTTAAATACCTTCAGAGATAGTGAATTCTTGTCTGGCCAGCCTGTTCCAATGCTTGACAACTCTTTTGGTGAAGAAATTTTTCCTAATATCCAGTATAAACCTCTCCTGGAACAACCTGAGGCTGTTTACTCTTGTCCTTTTTTGTGTTACTTGGGAAAAGAGACCAACCCCCTCCTGGCTACAACCTCCTTTCATGTAGTTGTAGAGTGTGATAAGGTCTCCCCTTGAGCCTCCTTTTCTTCCTTGCATTACTATGGTTATTTTACCTGTGAGACAGAGACTGCTGAGCTAGTCTTATTTGTGTAAATCTGAGGTGATTCTTCTTCTTTGACCTTCAGATACTCATTACAAAAGCTTGAAAGCATAGAAATATTTAATTTATTCATATGTCAATAGGGACTCTGTTCAGGAGTGTAGGTAACATTTCTTAACACTTAGCACATATAATATTTCTGATAGTTGAGTCATGAGGAGAGGCGTCTTTTGGTAATAATAGTAGATATTACTAGTCACTGAAGTAGGTGCAGGAAAGTAGCAGGTGCCATAGAAATGGACTGCCAAAGTGATTATAAGTTTCAAGTTGCAAGTTTTGCGTTGAGTCGTTTATGCTTGATTGCACAAAACTGTCAGCCTATTGCCTTGCCAGCCTATCTGTGAGGGAAGCCCTGCAGCTGCTGCTGGATTCCCTTCTCACTGCTCAGCACTGACTGAGTCTGACCTACATAAGTCAATCAAACAACCAAATAGATAGGCTTAACACGAAGCTGGGCTGGTTGTGAAGCATTTGATGTTCACTACTGGGTACATCTTCTCTCTTGATTTTGGCGTGCTGAGCTTATGTCTGTTAAACCCAGCGTGAAATAAGAGTGCACAATAATTGGTGCTCTCCTCTGTGAATTGCTCCTCTGGCAGGTCTCGTTGCCACAGTGTATCATTTTTTTAAAAAGCAAAGCTGTAATATCAAACAAAACCAGAATAAATAATCCCCAGTGCTTTTTGATAGCCTGTGATAAAGTCTCCACTGCAGGTCTCTGCCACAAGAAGACACTCTGAGCTGATTTGTTCTCCAGGGAGAGGTACAGCGTAACCAGGATCTCATTACACTGTCTATACAACACCTTGAACAGTTTGTCAGTAACTTTTCTTCCTTCCTCTATAAATTAGAGTGTCTGAACAAAACAATAAAAGTGGTAATTTGGAGAAACTTGGGACAGTAAGATCAGACAGCGTTATTGCTTTGAAGCACAACTATATGAATTATGACCCCATCTAGATACGTTTTATGGTAGAAAGGCCGTTAAGAAGTTTGTTATCTATCGCTATTCCAACTGAGTGCGTGAAGCTACCAGGAAATATGCACAAATTGTTTTCAAAATATGCTCATTTTCTTCCTCCTATTGCTATAATTTTCTCAGATTCTCATGGTGTGTGTTAGCCTTTTCCCTTTTGGAGGAAAAGACCACTGGTTGGGATACTAAGCTAGTTTGCCTTCTGATTGTAGTCAGAAATCACACAGTTTGTGTGCCTTAATAACTCGCCTCAGTTTACTTTGTTAGGACTAAAGCTTATCCCAGCCACATCTGTTTAAAATAAAAATTTCTCAGGAATGCTGCCATGTGCAGCAATACCTTTGAGGGACCCAGACTGAACGCTGACAAAGGACTCCCAGATCAGGTCTGTTCAACTTCTTGATAAGTACCTTTAAAAATCTGTCCACATCAAGTGTTGCCTTGCATTGCACTGTGATGCTGTTATGCCCTTCAGGATCAAAGGTTCCTCTTTCCTCATTCTCTATATCCCATTTTCTTTGGTTCTTTCCCTTCATTGTTTTGGGCTTTCTGTAGACTGAGGGGGAGCTCAGAACTGGGCAGAGGCGAGCCTTGTGTGGAAGCACCTGTATTTTGAAATCTGCTCCTTTGAAGAAAGGCATTCTTTGGCCACTGCCTTCTTAGTGACAGATGGTTCGTGCCAAATGCTGGCCCATGACACTGGATTGCTGTCACTACTAGATCTGGACTGTGGTTCAGTGGCAGAGAAATGATGTCTTGGAAGCCACTATCAGATTGTAGAAGACCCTAATCTGTTTTGGAGAGCTTCCCTCAAAGCTGGCCAAGACAAATGTGATCAGCATACAGGGACTGGCAGATAGCGCTGAGGCGTTTTTCACTTCCTGCATTCTTTCAAAGTTGTGACCTTACCAACTCTGATGGCATCTTTCATTTGTTTTGTGCTGATGCAAATTACTTCCTGAGGTGTACAGAAACAAGTTCCTATTCCTCCAAAATAAGGCCTTCGTTTATTTGAAGATTTTCTTCCCCCTACAAGGACCATCTCACATGCTGGGAAATGGAAATCTCTTGATTCATGGAATAGGGTCAAGAAATTCAGTGAATACATGGCTCCTCCTCCCCATCATGCCAGAGCTGCTCAGGACAAGGGCTAGCAGCAGGGGATTTTGCAGGACGTGTCTGCTCAGGAACAGGCTTCTGGATTCTGTTTTCTTCATGTTGCTTTGTAGGAACATGACTGACTGGCTTTGTGGATCAGATTGCCGAGAGTGATGATTTATTTCATATGAACCACTGAACTCCACTCATCTGGAAACAACTTTGATTGCTACTGACTTTAAGCTGAGTCAGTGACTGAGAACGAAATGTTCTGGTTCTCCTTCTCACCCTAGGACCCTTGCATTCCTCTCTTCTTTGCGTAATGTGAAGCTATGCACAGGAGTAAGTGTTTTTACAAATAATACTTGCACACCAAATGTCAGTGAAAACAGGTCTGCTGAAAGTTTAAATGTATGTGTTTAACAGATGAAGCACATTTGAGAGCATATAATTAAAATGTTATATCAATATTATTTCAATATGAGAGCTCAAGGGATTTTAAGTGGGTCCTTTCATTGGAGCTTTTTATACAGTCTCTTGTCTGCAGAAAAGTTTATCTTTGGGGATTTTACAGTATTTGAGGGGGATTCACTTGATCTTGGAAAAATGTCTTGGTTGTTATTAGCATCCGAGCAGGATCTAGTGGCAAACTAACCAGAGCTGTGATGGATCTATCCATATAGAGGAACGTTTCTTTGGTTAACTGGACCCTGAAATCTAATATGGTGTAGGAACATGGCAGAAAAATCCTGGATACACAGAATAGAAGTCAGCACGAGAAATGAGTGAACTGTCTGTTCACAAGTCTCTGACTTCCTCTTTGTTTCCATCCACTAATCCTTCTCCCTTCTAGAGTACATTCATTAAAGACTATCATATACTTGAAAGCAAAGGAAGCTCAATCTGCAGGAGAAGGATCACTCTGCTGCCTCCCAGTGTGCCATGCCTCCCCTCTCGGAATGGCATAAACTCTTGACCTGAGGACAGATGATGAGCAACAACCTAAAAATAATTTGCTTCTGCTGGCTACTCAGCATCTGGCACCAATGAGGGGTAGCTGAAATGCTTTTGTTAATATCTCTTCCACATGTTTCCTGAGTATTTTCCCAAAGCAGCTTAGCTCTGTGCAGTGAACTCTCATTCCCTAATGCCGGTGACTGAAAGAGTATACCAGGGGATAATTGCAAAGCCATGTTACTTCATCCAGTCACATCATCTGTGCCCACTCCCTGTAAATCCTTGGGAATGACTGATGCAAAACGGTGACACAGGAGCACTGCATGATTCATAATGCATGTTAAATAAAACACAGGGTTGCAGGGAGAGCAGGCAGTCCTTCTTTTAAAACAAGACTTAGCTTTTTAGATAGTGAGTTTACACAAGGCTCTGGTCAGACTAGGAGTTTTTAGAAAGCTGAATAAAAGGACAGATTGTAATAAGGCTAGCTGAGCCCCTCAGGTTTAGTTTAGCTACTGTGGGTAGTGTTGAAAATTACTGGATGGATAAAAAGTGACTTAATCTCCTGGATCTCTGGCATGCTGTACAACTCCAAAATTCCTGTTGTCGTATTTTAACAGCTACTGTTCACTGTGAATGAGGGGTTAGAGCTACTGGAATGATGTCTACCTGTACTTCTAACACACCGTTTTTGCTACACAGGCATGATTTTGACTGTTTCTCAGGCACTGAGAGATAGGTCAGGGATTTGTCTTCTGGATGTACAAAGCACCTGCTTTGGGGAAGAGCTTCTAGGCAGAACTATAAAAAAATAATTCTGGTTAGAGCTGAGACATAAACAGCAAAGTCACATCCGTGCAGCCACCTTGGGGTGTGAAATCTCATTACTTTTCGCCTTTTAACATTGAAGACATTTTGCATTCTGACTTCCCTGACCTGTCTTTGCTCAAAGCTTGCAAAAATGAAAGTATAAAAATACACAGGTTCTTTAGGAGAGGAGAAAAAAATAAAAGAATCAACAAAGTCTGTTTGTCTGTTTTCAGATGAGTCTTGTGATACTTCTGCTGGAAGGGCTCCTCCTTGGACCACTGTACTGGTTAATTATGAACAATGGAAAGAAAAGTAGACAAGGGGCCACTGTTGCACCTGGCCTTGCTTTAAACTTACCTCTTGTTCTCCTAAACATCAAATCTTTATGTTTGGGATGTGGAGCTTGTCCATCCTGGTGGGAGATTAAGAGAGAGGGATGGGAAGAAATTAATCATCCTTTAAAAATACTCCATTTCCTGATAATGAAGGCAGGGCCAAACACAAAATGGATTAAAGACATTTCTTTCGTGGTTAATCCACTGCTTGCTTCCTAAAGCTTAAAAAAATATTGTTAAAACTGGATTTGTTTGTGAGTCAAAATTCACAAACATTTGAGGTGAATGAAGAGGTTTGGCAGAAGAAGCTGAAGAGTGGGTCAGGTATTCATGGCTTGTATTAGTAACTTGTGTTTTGTACAGATAAACAAGTATCAGACACTGATAAGCTGATAATTGACCTAATAGTAGTTTCCAATATTCACAGTACATCCTCTGCAATTGTCTCCCCATGCCTTTATTTTTTTCTTAGTCAAAATTTGTGAAATACTGCATGCTTCTTCACTGGATGGACGCACTCTCCCCTGACAGACTGGAATCCTTACAAACTCACTTTGTTGGACACATCATCTGCACAGGAAAGAAAGATAATGATGACTTGTCTCTATAAACTTAATACTGGCCAAGGAATGGGTTGCTTCAACTTGGGTTTTGGATTTCCTTTGGCACATAAGAAAAGGCTTTCTTCTGCTGCCTAGGAAATGAATTCTGAGCTGTTCATTATATTTTTCACCTCAGTTTCAAAACTCATAGACATTCAAGGTGTTATGGTGTTTTTTTCCTTTTAAGGCCTCTTCTTCTGTTATAACACTTTGTTTGGCCTTGACTAGCATTGCTTGGTAAGAAGGTCTTTGGATGTGCCTGGCTGCAAGGAGAGGGCATCTGTGTCCTTTAGAGGGGCAAGAAGAAAAGCGAATGCCTTTGGCCTCCTCTCTTGCTGTCTTTTGTAGTTCAGGGTGGGCCAGCATATTGCAGTCCCAGGGAACTCTGTATCTCATATTCTGAACACATTTCCATATAGGAAATTGGAAATTCATGCAGTCATTGAGTTTCTTAATTTTGTAATAGAGGTAAGACTTTGCTAAGACTATGTCAGTGACAACATGTCCCTTGCTTAAGACACTACTACTTTCTCTGTTCTTGGTACAGCTATACAGCTTGCTAACTCTGTGAAATAGTGGTGTACCAAATAGTCAGAACGAAAAAGACTTCATGACTCAAAGATGAAGTGGAAAAAGAAATTTGTGTGTGTGTACATATATATGCACATGAAACTAGAATCTATAGAATTATATAGTAATCAAATAAATGGCAGGTTATGTAAAAGCAAAAAAGATTATTAGAGGAACAAAATTAAAAAGAGAAAAACAGGTTCCATGAAAACAAAGGCTTAAGAGCATAAATACCTGAGAAATAAGTAAATTTTGAAAATTAGGTAGCACATTAGTAGGTGGACATTTGGAAAGGGAAAAAACCACCAGTAAATATGACTCTGTGTGCCTGTAGAGAAGAATTCATTTCCACCTGATGAAGACTCTTACAGACCTTTACTATTTGAGAAGGATGATGGTAAACATCTGTGGCAAATCTTTTAATGCCAATAGGCTTCAACTCTTACTAACCTAGCATGGAAGAGTTGGCTAAAGAGACGACTGATGTACATCAGTGTGATCAGTGACTGTCGAGGTGCTTTGTCAGCACTGCTGTGTTCTGATTTATGTGTTGCTACAGTTTTGTATCAAAGCAATGTTATAGGTCAAAATCAAGGTAAATGAAAAACTCTACAACTGTTTGCAAATGAGGAGCCCTCACAGATTAAGCAAGATATTGTCAAGACAGTCACAAGACTGAAACTAGTGCTTATTTTTAAAAACAGTCTAAATTCATTACAGAGAAAATGTGGAGATAATACAGGAATCAGCAGACTGTTAAACTGAGGGATGGCAACAACATGATAAGCAAGGCTGTTCGGCCATTTTCCAATGACAGTTTATAACCCAGGATCAAAGAAAGCTGGACACGGCTGCAGGACATGGCTTTTGATCTGGAGAGGTGCCTGTGCAGAGATTTTGGCAACAACCCTCTGCAGAGAGTGGCAACTGAGGCTGTGCTGGCTGTTCGAAACAGCAGGACCAGGGAGACATCTTCTCCCTCTGTGACAGGGCTGCTGGGCTTTGGTAGTCAACACAGAGGCTTCTCTGTGTGCTTTGGGAAACAGAAGAGTGAGGAACTGAAGACAGCAGAATAGATGCATGTGAGTGATTTGAAGGCTGAAGAATACACCTGGCAGGTGGATATGGAAGTGTCTGGGAGGTGGTTTGGTTGAAGTCTGTCTTCATAGGAAGCACATGCCAGCTATAAAAAGGCACAGGGGAGGAAGGCAGCAGAGTGAATGCTAGCAGCTGATGCTGTACATGTTTCAAGGAGGAACAAGTCATTAGTGAAGTACGTTAGCCTTCAGGACAAGCTAGGAAGTGGATTTGCTGCCCTTAAATTCTTCAAATCAAAATTCAGCGCCTTTCTTTTAGCAGGTTCATGAGTTTAGCACAGAGACAATTGGATGAAACTTACTCACATGTGTTTTACTAGAGGAAACAACAAATAACCTAGCAGTCCCCTTAGGCCTTAAACTATGTGACTAGAGTATGTGCTAGCTGGCAGCAGTGGAAGAGGAATGATCTTATCTAATCACGTGTTTTGAGAATTCTTAACTTATTATTTCATGTCACCTGAGATACTAATTTGAATTGTGATGGCAAATGGAGTCCTGGGGACCTATGGTGCCCCTGGTTGTAAGTGTGAATTACCATCTTATTTTACATTGATTACACTAATGGACTGGTACAGCCAGCTCTCCTGACACATATTTTTTTAAGAATTCACAGTTCATGAGGATATTTCAAGTTTAAGAAAGCTGCTATTGTTTATTCTGTATGTTTGTATTCATTAGAGTAAAAAAATACTTTGTAAGCCAGCAACCAACTAGTACTATATCTTATAATTCCTGGCCTCAACTTGGAAAGCAATCAGCAGGACCAGTTCTAAGGCAGACTATGTCAACTGTGACCAAAAAATATTATTGGAACTTACTATTTGATGGGTAACTTTTTATGACTACAGTGAGAACTGCAATGATTTATGGAATTGGAGGCAATTAATCATAATGACAATGTAAGAAGACAGGAAAGAAACTGAAAAGAAATTATATTTCTGCAGATAGCTGAAACAAGTGGACACTGAGGTTTATTAAGCAGTGCCTTTTCTTGAACACATCAGTCCTGGAACTCAGCTCTGGGGTTTTTGCATGGCAAAGGTACTCAACTTTCCTACAATTGTTTGGAAAAATGCAGCAAAGATTTAGAAGGGTTTCTTGGTGCATATACTTATAAGGACAGCTGAAGAATCAGATTAATGATGTTAAACATGGACCTGAGCCTGAAAATTTCTGCATCTGATTCCATTTAAGTGCATTGCCATAGCATTTAACCTATTCAAGACTTTCATGACTGGTTTTTATACATGTCTGTATATATACAGTACACACACATATCAACAAATAAAGATAGATGTGCTCCAGCCAAAGACGGGAAAAAAAACAAGCATCAAGCATCTATCAAAATATACAAGATAATATTAGTTTTCAGCATGGCAGTGGGGTTCTGTAGGTACATGTATGTGGAACTTACCTGCAGTGCTGTTGTGGATGTATGTAAAGCCTGTAACCACTAAGGTGGGGTTGCCCTACATTGTTTGGGGGGTGTTTGTGTGAACTGATACGAAATGGTCATCCGAAAGCTTGACAGCAGCAGTATAAAAACATGCTTTTCAAAAATGTCAGGAATGTTTTGTGGTCTGATTTTCTGGTACATTCCATGCTACTGATTCAGAGAAATGCAAACAAACAAGAATCCCCATCATGGAATTATTTATCTAGGTAAAGTTAAAGGGTTTCTGAGATGCTTCCATGCTAACACAGTGGAATCCATAAGGGTCTTTTTGAAGGTAATTGTCAAAACTGTAAAATAAATGCACATATATGGGTCTGTTACATCTTCTATGGTGTAGCTTTATATACCATATGTGGGCACTTCACTATGATATTGCACGGCAGAGCTACAGCTTCCCTGTGAACTTTCTCTCTTTTCCATTTGGTTTTCAATACTAGAAATGTCAGCTCCTGGTTTATCTTTATTGTCCTTGGCAGCTTTTGCAGAAAATTCACAAGATAACATCACTTGCATCCAAACTTTGTGATATACTTTTCTTATCATTCTCAAGGACTGACAAAAAGGGATGAAGAGATAAGTTCCCACTCAGTGAAGCCACATATGTTTCCCATGCACAGAAAGTACATCTAAGTCAGGGGCTTAGGTAGGGTAGGAATGCAAGGTATGTCTGCAAGCACTCCACAGCACACCAAACAGACACAAAGACAGCTTTTGTCTCAGTGAATTGTGTTATTAACACCACTGTGGCCGTGCCTGCATGTGCTGTGGTGGAATGCATAGAGGGTCCGAAGAAAGTTTTGCCCTGATTGTGCCAGTGCAATCCAAGTCTGTGATTTTTAATGGTTTTCATTAAAATTTTGGTTTTGGCAGCAGTATTAGATTGAGGCTGTGAAAAATAATCCGTATGGTCATTCCAAGCAGTAAGAGGAAAGCAGCATCCGTATTTGTGTTCGAGATTGTTTACAGCTAAGCACACTACAGTCTTTCTGCTGGGTGCTACCTACGGTGTTGTGTTGATGGAGTGCTGCTATCGGGCACTCCAAAGAGCCCCAAAGTACTAAACACACAACATACACTGTCTTCTGGCAGTTTTAGGCATCTGGGTATGTTTAAGGGAATGGCCCATATGCAACAGGCCGTAGTTCGCAAAGAGTCTTGGGCACTGGTCTCTTTAGTGTTGTAATGCTTAGTTGACTAATTCCTCTGTTTAGTTTTTAAAATTTACTTATGATTATATGGCTGAGACTGCAAAGGAATGGGAAGGTTTAAATCAGTGGGTGATCAGATTTTTGTTTGCTTATTCAATAAGTTTCCAATAGAAAATATAAAAAGCTTTCATAGATACAAGGATTTCCTTCTTCCCAGGTGAACCTGGAAGAATACCAAATCCAAATTTTTCTTTTATCATTTCTGCCTCAATGAATCTTGACTTTTTTGCCTCATTGTTGCAGGGCTCCTGTACAGAGTTGGAAAGGTTTTCATCTTGGTGCCAGGAGATGTGGGTTTGCAATCTGTTATGCACAAAAAACGAGCTAACCCTTCAAAAGTGAGCCATAGAATGCAGGATTGAGCAGACTCCTGTCTCTAGAGACAACTTGAGATGGTTAGAAATAGATAACTCTGTCTCTGAAAACTGAAGACTTTCTTGATTTACCCTGCATAAATTTTCTCAGTAAGTGGGTAAAATGGTACCCAGTGGAGAAATAATGAATTCACTATGGATCTCCAAAGTTTCAAGCGAGCACTGTGAAAACGAGGCTATTTTCTCTCAATCTGAGGCGGGTTTTTAATGTGCTTGAGATCAGTGCAAAGTATTCATGGGCCAAAGTAAAGCTCCTCAGTATCAAAAACTTCATTAGTCTTTGAAATATTAACCTTTGGCTGTACTCTTTCTATATAGTTTCCTAAGATTTATTGAATGGTGTTGCAAGCTGAAGAATTTACCTGTGCATTCTTGAATGCACTAGCTGTGTAATTGTAGCACATAGCTACGTAGCACATAGCATTTAGGGCAATTCCCTCATCTCTTAAGATTAAATATTGAGATCTCTCTGATGGAAGCAATTATTTAAACCATCCATCTTTATGCTTACCTCAAGAAAATGTTGAGAAAACTCTGTGTTGTTTGTGGGGTTTTTTGTTTGTTTTTATCATGTGGCAGCTTCTCAATTCTACCTCTCTTCCACAAGAGCTTTTAAATTTGAATTATTTCTGGTCATATACTCCAAGAATAAGAAAACTCTTTTATATACTTAACTAACTCCGTGAGAGATCTGGGAGAGTAATTTTAAGCCAACTAACTGCTTTCTAGATCACTGGTTACCACCTTTGTCAGGCCAAACGTCTTCAAGCATACTTAATTATTACTATTTTACAGTGATGCAGAGAATTTGCAGGCAAGCCTAGGACACCTTTCAGCTGATGGGACCCATACATGAAATATAGTCCGGAAATGGCTCCCAAGAACTTTCAGCATCAATCAACAAGATGAAGAGGAAGAGAGAGGCAGCACTACTTGCCCACATATGAAGTCAAGAGCTCAGTGACAGAAAAGGGAAAAAATCTTTTTATTTAATTTGTTTCAGATTTTAATGATTAATACGCTGTATATAAAATCAAACTGGATTGCTTTGTGATGATCAAATAAGTAACAGAGGTTGGATGCTGAGTATTATAAACCTTACATAACAGCCACCTCTCATCACACTTTTGAAACACGAACCAATTTGTCTCCAGCACATCCCTGGATGAATAACTGCACTGTTGTCTAAAGGATGGTAACCTTGAAACACATAAATGCAGGGGGGAAAAAAAGCCCGAGATTGCATAGAAACAGTTTTCCTGCCTCCTGTTTCATTGTGGTTGGCAGCAGATCATATACTATCCCTTGCCTGCAGCCTACCATGAAAGTATTTTTAAAAACCTCTTTTATTGATTTTCAAGAAGATGAGAATGTCTATAGGAAAGCCGGTGTTGTAGATGAAGATTGGGCTGGCCAAAATACATGAAGCATTATATGATTTAGATTTTATACTCTTCAGCCAGTCACGTCTTTCTTAACCTTTGAGACAGATTTTGAAAGGGCTATGTTAAGTTAAAAAATCTATGCCTTGCCTTAACTCTGAGTTTTATATCCTATCCTTTTGTATGTGTGTGCATGTTTGAGATAACTTTATTAACTGCCAAGAAAACATCCTTTCAGGGTTACACTAAACCTTTTCTTTTGCAACCAGTGAGAGGGCATTTCAGATGACATCCAGTGATATTTGTAATATGGCTTTTGCTGGTCTAACATCTCCCCTATTCTGCTCCCAAACAAGAATAATATTCTGACAAAAGCAGACCACACCTGTGTCACAAGACAGACAATGGAATAAAGGAACCGCCTGGCTGAGACCTGGAACTGATGTGGAAAGCTATTGTATAAGCTCTAGGGAGGGGAAATACTTTGCTGGTAAATATCTCATTTCCACTAAGATAGTTTTCCAGGATAGTTTGGCTAGTAAATCTCTTATAGAGTATATAAGGACAGTAGTGAGGGCTCTGTACTCTTGTCTTGGCTAAAAGTATACAGAACAGCAGTTAGGGCTGCAAAGTGGTATTGCTACAGTGCCGTGGTGCTGCCTTCAGCTTCATGAAAGATGTATCTCAAAATAATTTACTAAAGGGTAAGGACTGGATGTACTGAATGTACTAGAAGGATGGAAAGACAGAGAGAAGTAGAAAAGTAACTCTCTCTGACTATAATTACTTCTGTTCATATGGAGATCATGTATGGATGAGACTCTCTCATATGGATTAAGAGAGTCTATATCGAAATCAAGGCGTACAGAAAGAGTAAAATGGAGGATTATAGGGAGTTTGAAATCAAGGTAGAGCTGTTGCATGGAAATTCAAGACTACTGTGCAGTCGATTTCAAAGGATTTAGCTCTGTACCCTTTGTATACGGGTTATAATAAGTCTGTATGCAAAGACACTCAGCTTTAAGGATGTAAGTTGTCCCACTGACATGGCATATTTGTGCAGCTTAAGATGAACATATTCCTAAGGCTTTCCCAAGCCACAACTTTACTAGGTGGTCTGTCCACTGAGAAAAACATGGGTTTCCATCTTAGGAATTAAACTCTCACCCAGAAGGTTGCTATTGGGTGTCCAAATTCTGCTTAGTTTTATATGCAATGGCATTGTGTTGGCTTAGGTAGCTCCCATCCTGTCCTCTGTCTACTTGTGCATTTGGGTTTTGTATCTTTCCACCACAGCTTGCTGCTCCTTTTGTTGTGCGGCTACAGCTGTTTGTGAAGCTGCCTGGCAAACTGAATCACTGACAGGATCCAGGAGAAGAAATGGTGCTCTGTAATGAGAGCTTCTTCACACCAGTGTTTGGCATTTTGCTCTGTGAAGCCACCACATTAATGCCCATATAAGTCCTTAAAATCCACAGAGAAAATGATTTTAAAAAATTATTTTAAAATTTAATTTGGGATAGAGACTCCTCAGAGAGCTACACCTACGCTGCAGTAAGAAGCATTTGTAATCATACTCCAAAGATGGCAGGTGTATCCTTCTACCCTGAGGATGAGTCTGACCCATTTCTTTTAACAGAGAAAAGCTCTCGTACCCTTCTTTCTTCGGATTTAAGAATAGAACAATTTGCACCCAAGAGACATGGGCTTTAATTCTGTAAACTCGAGTTTTCCATGGCTTTTCTGCCGTGCATTTCTTTTGCCTAAGCATAGAAGGCGCTCTTACACTGTTGTCCGCAGCTTGGAAAAGCTGTTCCTAGAGCAGCGCGCTGTTTGAACTGCTGGTTTTGGCCGAGTGAAGCAGCCAATGGTCCTGTCCCAGGACATAAGGCAGAGCTGATAACAAATGAGCAAACACATTAATCTGTATTTCTGCGAAGGTAAATACCTTTCTGCAAAGGTAAATAAAATTGCTTGCATTTAGGGAAAGAAAAAGTCCATTGAGAAATACCACTGTAAAAAGCTGAGAGCAGCTCTAACCCATGATGTCTTATCTATGTATGAAATCCTGCCAATCAATCTATGTTTATTGATATGTTTTCAGCTTTTCAAATTGGCTCCCTTGCACTGGTTTGAATTGTCTGAAATTGTTTGGATAAGCAGATAAGAATGCAATGTAATATGTAGATATCAGCATGCATGCATATGCGCATGCACATGTATAGACGTGCAGATACACGTGTACATGTGTATGCATATCTGTGTATACACTGAAAAGTAACTCTGCCTTACACTCATGTTGAGAGCAGTAAAAAGTTAAATATGGGTTAGAACCTGTTTTGACTTGTGACAAATCTTGATTTGGTCTTAACTTACGTGGGTTGGAAAAGCAGGTGATAAGGCACCTCCCACTCTGCCTCCTGGTCTCCTGGGGCACACCCTGAATATGTCTGGAGAGCAGGACATACCCATGAGCCCAATCACACCAATGGAAAATGTACTTAGAGGCTGAATAAAAGCACCAAACTCCTCTCTCCTCTCCTCTCCTCTCCTCTCCTCTCCTCTCCTCTCCTCTCCT
>VXBT01007300.1:901584-923223 GCA_013400235.1 Oriolus oriolus | reverse complement strand
GTCCTCTCCTCTCCTCTCCTCTCCTCTCCTCTCCTCACATCTCAGTCACCCCTTCTTTCCCATCCTTTCCTTTTATGCAGATCTAGCTCACTTTCTTTTACTATTCTTATTTCAATCAATTTTAACTCTTGGGTGGGTAGCATTTACTGGACTCCAGTTTTACCCTCTCCCACTGAGATGCTCCTTGTCCTGACATGCCCTGAGCTAACTAGACATATTTTGAAATTTACTAGTTTCTTAGATACTTTTCTCCCAAAACACCATGAGTCTCTAGAAAAGAAAGACAAGTATCCTTCTATGTGCAGAAATGGCACAAAAAGATCAGTGAAAAATAATTTTATTCCTGGGCCATCATTTCTGAGGGAGCTCTAGGCCTGAGTCTGACTCCCTGCCCAGTCCTTCCCCCCATTAACCCCTTATTCCCAGCTCTTCAAAAAGGAGGGTCCCATTTTGCTTTATAGGCTTCACCTCTGGTTTCTCTCAGGACTAGATGTGAAGGTAAGATTGTATCTCATATCCCATCCACATGGGGAACAATCTGAACATCTGCGGGACTTGGCACTGAGAACAGCTGTAAACAGAAGAGTCACTCCACACACTGGTGAGCCATATCATTGCACACCATCAGAAGCTGGCAGGGAAGTAATGGAAAATGAGTTAAGTGTCATTCTGCCTTTCCATAGCTTGCCATTATGTTTTTTTGTCAGAGACATTAGGCAAGTTTAGTATTAACTCAACTGGTGCTTGATAGCAACAGGGGCATGCTCAAGTACACTGATCCTTTCTGGTTTGTTGTCCTCATTGTTTAGGAAACTGAGAATGTAATGCACAGACGAGCATCTCGGAACATATCAAGTGTATGCATCTCTTGAGATCAGCAAATCTTTGTACATGTGTTTGGAACCTTTGAAAAGAAAGTGGAGAATGGGACAATGAGCAGTTGAACAATAGATTCAGAGAAAAGCTGCTTGTGAAATGAATACAGATCTACATAAATGAAGAGGGGAACAATACGAAAGGACAGAACAAAAGAATCTACCACAGAAAGACGGTGTTGTGATTATGCTAATGAAAAGTATTGCAATTAGCTCTTACATTAGTCTTCTAATAAGGTGTTAAACCAAACCAAAATGGACCTCTCTCCTTCAGCACTACTGAAGTGAGGCATTTTTCTTGTACTGTGAAATTTTTTTCAGTGTCACAAAGTGAGGAAAAGATAAACCTAGGTATAATCTCTTGCACTGTAACAAAGCTGTGGAGTAAAACAGGAAGTGAAATCAGCATACCTAGGGGTGAGAAAAAGGTGCATTTTAAATATTAGGATCTTGTGTGTTTTCTAATGTTTTCAGATCTTTCAGCTTCATCTTCCCAAAATGTGGGATGAAGATATGCTTCTTTATGAAGCAGGGAACCCAAACAGATTCATACTTGTTCATACGACTCCAGGAGCTGGTGTTACCACAGATAAAATATATCATGGGATTTGTAACAGCATTTGCAAAGCTTGGTCACACTGGGTCATGTGAAGTTCTGATCTGTCACACAACACAGATCAGTGGCTGTTGAGTGCAGAGGAAGCTGCCTGGATGTCTGAATCATCAACTTTTTATTATAGTAAAAGGTTTTTAAAAGTTTACAGTGGAATCTAAAGAAACATAATGATTAGGCCAGCCTTTTTTTCTAAGAATATGCATTTGTGCCATGTGCTTAACTTAATCTACATTCCAACAATGCTTTGATGATATATTAATTTTGCTCAATTGTCCATAAAATATACTTTTAACTTGAGATGTTAATTTTTCTTGTGCATCACATTTTTTGACATTATTGTAAAGACCAGGAATAAAATTTTTAAAAGGCATAAGTGGTAGCTAAGAACATCATTATCAATGTGAAACTTGTTGATGTGCAATTGCCATTTAGCTTTTGTAAGAATTCTGCAGAGATTGTACAGCATGCTGTAGTTTCTGGCAGATACCAGGTCGCCCTCATTCATTGTTATTTTGATTTGTGTCATCCCATCTTTCAGCCTAAAGAGGAGTTTAAACAGTGTATGTTCATTGGGGGCCTTTATAAATAGCAAAATGCAGCAAGGTAGCACGTGAACGATTGTGAAGCACATCACAACCCCCACAACAATTGTTAGCAGGGTGTGTTGTAAAATTGATTGTGTGAACTTGCTGTCAAAGGAGATGTCTGCATGCTCCTGCCTGACAGATGCAGATGGACCCTGAATGTGGTAATACGGAGGAGGTTGAGGGCCTGTCTGCCATGGAGACAGACATTATTGTCTTTCAACAACCTCCTACCAAAATATTCTGAATTTACTAATAATTCTCTGCTACTATATGTTTATAACTGGAAAAGGTGATCTGTACAAGTGCTGCACTCCTATTCCTATGGATTTCATAAAGCACAAAGTCCTAATGTTCATCAGAGGTCCTGGATTTATTCATCTTCTTCTGGCTTGCTTGGAGGAAAAATCCTCTCCCAGTGCTGTGGGGATATAGACACTTTGCTTTCTGGCTCCATTTCAGCAAATGGCTCTGTGCTCAACAGCTGATTTGCTTCTTCCTCCAGTGTTGTATCTTGTGCATGTTCATCACATGATGTTGCTGACTTATTTTTCTTGCTGTGTCTCCTGTTGAGGTAAATGCCCAAAGAATTGTTATATTAAGGACCTTTGACATTGCTAGATCAGAAAAATAAAAACTGATATCCAAATAAGAGGTACAAATTTTTTTTCTCCATGTTCAGTTCCTGGCAAGGATGCTGTCCACTGTGAGGCTTCCTGTGCTTGGAACTGAAAGGGGACAAGAAATTTTTCCCTCTTCATCTGTGTGTCTGTCTATGGGCTTTGCAAGGGATGGGACAACGAACAGGACCCAGTGGCATTTCCACGCAAGGAACAGCTGGAAGGGTTTGGGCTTCCCCGGAAGCAAAAGCTGAGTTTGCTTGAGGCAAATGCTGCCTGCATCACTAGCTCAAAGAGGAGACATTTGGCTCCAGACAGGCGGCACAGGTTAAAGTGACTAAAACATCCTGAAGTGCTATGGGAAGTTCTGCTCAGCAGCAGGGAGGCAATGGCAGCCGTCGCTGACCTATAAACAGGATGAGGGAGCAGCAGCAGCAAAGTGCAGAGACAGTCGCTGGCGCTACGCTGACAGGCAGACACATAAACAAAGGGAGGGAGGAAGCTCTGTTTATATCTGGAAAAGAAACCCCAAACTATAGGATGCAAAGGATGGACGTACATGGCTATAAATAGCTACAAAAGTATAATGGGACTTAAAAGATTTAGTTGTGACATAAAGACTCCATGCAGAATGGACTACATAAACTCACTACTTTTTATTTAAGTGACGTACTTTTTGTTTCTCCTCACATATTTAGTATTACCGATTGTGCTCCAACTGGGCTTTTTAAAGAGGGAGGAGAATATCCACATAAATCAAATAGTAACATTGTGTTCTTTTATAAAAGTGAAGCAGCTAAAAAAAGTTGGGAAGCTGCCAGACTTTTCAGTCAATTGTCTAAGAGACCCAGCCAGCAGTAGTTTTGTGTTTGGGTATGCTATAGTGTTTTATTAGATTGGTAATAATACTTTGGAAGCCAAAGGGTAAGGACAACATAGCAATATTTTGTTGAGCCTTTAACTGTGTTCTCAAGGTTTGGGGATATTAATCAGAAGGCAAGTGAGAATGTCGTTCCCCATACATTATTCTGGCAGAGGAAATGTGGATGGGAAACAATCTGTACGCAACCACTTCAAGATGCAGATGAGTACTGTCTTTCTATCTACTACTTAGGTAGTTAGGGAGCTTCACCTTCAGCTTTTGCTGGACTATCAGATTCAGTTCAGTGGCCTTTTGTGCCAGTTGTGGTATTTGAGAAGGTTTTGAAAAATAATAGGCAGAGATATTTTTATTACAAATTTTTTTCTGCTGAACTTGGAGTAGTGATATGCTGACAAAGTACGTATACTTAAAACATTTGTGGAAGTGGTCATTTGTTTCTTAGTGGAATTATTTGTGCTAGAAAAGAAGTTGTATTTTTTTAAAAAAAGAGTACTTGGAATAAGTTGCATGCTGGCACTTTTTTACTAGATAACAGTTCTGTGACCTTTGAGGTCCTGCTATGGGCTACTATGCTTGTAGATTTTAACTTGCCATTCTCATTTGTAACACTAAAACTCCTTTCACAATGGCCTTTCTAAAAAAACTAACGAGTATTATTGTTTATATGCACAACATAAAAACCTGTGTTTAATGTTTTCTGGTATTGTGTGCAGACATGAATACGTAAAGAACAAGTGAAGTTTTTCTCTGAAAGTGGAGCAGAGGTAAACCTCTTGATGCCCTCAAGTTACCTGCCCTAACAGACATTGCATAACAACTTCAGTTTCATTCAGGGTGGCACTGTAATTTCCAACTTGACTGTCAGACTCATTTCTCTCACAGCAGGGCATGCTGTGCTTTCTGCACTGTGCAACTTCCACAACCGAGTTTTTTTACTAAGGTTCAGAGAGGAAATGTCAGAACCTTTGGAGCAATGTGATTCTCCATCCTCCAAATGTCCTAAGCCTGTCAATTCTTTCTTTCATGGTTTCAGGGTCAGGCTAGGAAGAAGTAAGAGTTTCATTGTTAGATCTCTACAGGAGGTGTTTATACCCAAAAAATTAATGTTAAGTTAATATTTTCTCTTTACCACTGTCTTCTCTCTGACTGAAGGGGAGTGTTTTGCCCTGTCCTATTCGCAGTTCCGTGCTCTGCAATGCAATCACTGTTGTGTAAGCCTGCTGCTTGTTCGTGCTCAAGTGCTATATTCCTAATGACATTCTAGGGATCAAGGCTTAGGCTGGGAAGTGGGAGACAGACCACTGTCACAAGTAGCAGCATTCCCTGCTAACCAAACACAGCTTGCAGAAGTGTTTACATGACATGTAAGTTTATCAAAGATACCAATGGACAGGTATTCCCCCACTATGAAGTGCTGGAACTTTTCAGGCTAGTGCAGCAAGTCCCTGCTTGTGGCTTTTGGGACTTCTTGACCCAACTCAGTATTGACCAAGTCCTTTTCTGAGGAGCTAACCTGTGCTGAGCATCTCTGAATGGCTCTGCTGTATTTCCAAGTTGCCTACTTGAACAAGCCCATGTTTGGAGCACTAGGCTGACCACTGGCATTAAATAATTCCTGTTGCTCTGCTATTGAAAGGAACGATGCTGTTGCAATGCAGATGTAAGCTGCGGCATCTGCAGCGTACTTAGAACTCATTTTAATTCCCTCTTTGTCATTGCATTTATTGCCTTAAGCTGTCTTAGAATGTTAAAAATATGAGAAAAGAGAAAGTGCAAAGAAAATGCTCTGAAAATTAATTAAAATTTTCTCTTCTGTTTTTCTTAGGTGGAGGAGTTGGTGGTTACGTGCTGCACTGCTTGGTGTATACACGCCTGGCTATGGTAGGTTAAAAGGAAATCAAGGGTGGTGCTGCTAACATTCCACCCTCAGCTCCCTATTCACCTCCCATCATCCACCCTTGCATTTGAACTCAATCATTTTACCCACCCGCCTAGTTTCCATGTGAAATTGCGCTAATGGATGTCTGTCCCACAATACACAGGGAGACTTGAGCTGTTTTTGTGATTTCCAACTTTTTTTTTGAGTTTCAAGTGTTTCCAATCTGCAAAATCCTGATTTGGGTCAACATCTGGGCTCCACCACCTGTGTGTAATTCAAGGATCATAGTACATTGAAGTAAGAGGTTGATCATCACAACTTTGTTGTGGTTCAGGGACATTAGTCACTGGGATCACTCTGTATCTACCGGGAAGGAAAGGGCCAGAAAGGGAACTGATAATGATTTGAATGGAGTAGGACCTTGGGTAATTGTGCTCTGTGTGCCCTGCAAGCTCTGCGCAGTCATTAACACTGATGAAGCATTAGAGACCTGCCTGGTGCCAGATAGAGGTCAGTCCTTCCAGGAACACTTGCCGTATTTTTGTGTCCTCTTATCTCCTACCTGTGTCTTGGCAGAATTAGAGCAATGCAGTTGAACACCACACTTTACACACATTATCTACTTTACCCTCTTCCAAAGGTCTTTCATTTTCCCTTCTCAGTCCAAGCTTCCCTTTCTCTGTTTTCGTCTTCTCCTTTCAGTTTTCCTCCTTTTCCTTCATTCCTTTTCTCTAATGGAATTCTCCCTCATGCCAGAAGAGGCCAAAACTGAACTTGTATCAACAGGGCATCTTGTAGGAAATAAGCACAAGGTTGTATTGTGAACTTTCATAGCACTTACAGCATGGTCTGTTTTTACAATCAGCTGTCCAGAGAAGATGTTCAAGAGGATGTGTTCGGCAGCAGATCAGGGCATAGCAGCCAGGTCAGATTCCTGGTGCAGAGCTGGCCAAGCCTTCCTGCCTAGGGAAAGAAAAACAAGTTTTATTCTGGGCCATAGAGGAGTCTTCAGTTCTGACTGAATGTTTTCTGCTGTCAGGGCCTCACTTAAATGTGTAGGAGAGGAGCTAGGCAGAGGTGACAGCATTGGTACATTTATATCAGTGGTCAGAGCAAGCCTGGCTGTGCGTGGGGCAGCAGGGTCTGGCCTCTGTTTCTGTCCTCTGTCTGCTGTAAACTTGCATTTTACCTTGCTTGCACTGTCAGAGGCTGTCCCAGTCCAGGTTGTAGGTTTGTTTTCTCTCTCTTTCTGGTCTAATAATTATTCAACTGGTCTATGCAAAGTGGAATTTCTTCAGGCAGAGCTGCCCTTCTATGTGTGTTTAGAGAGTTCACTGGACACATGCTGTTTTAGGTATATTCAGGCTGAGCAAAAACCCTAAATTTAAATAGTGCTCAGATGGATCAGGGACCTCAGCTACTGGCAGGGAGTTAGGAATAAGACAAAGTCTTTGTGGGTTCACTTTGAAAACACTTACTTGTTTGGTTTTTGCCCTATTACTACAACTTAGGGAGCCAGAGGATTGTTTAGACACAGGTAGTCTTGGCCTTGCCTTGATTTATATATATTTAGAGAATTTAACTCCTAGGCATGTAGCAAGTAGCTGGAAGAAACATTGGGGTTTAAAATGTCTCCAAGCCCAGGGATGGGGCCTTGAGGAGACAAGACAACAGACAGGCCCTTTTGTATTTTCAGTGCAGGGTGAAAGAAAAGCCACATACTTCATCCCTTCACGTTAACACAGGAAAACTGTCTCACTAAACTGCACATCCTCCTATTTGTGAGGCAAAGCAGAAGAATATGAGAGAACAGAGACAATGGAAACTGCAACAAATTAATACATTTTATTCTGACACAAGGCCTAGACTTCAGAAGTGTTTACTCCTTGCTTAAATCTCTCATCTTTCATCCTGATCCTCTCCCATTTTTTTTACCTAGCAGAGCCCCAGCTGAATGGAATAAGATAGAACAGCAACCTGCACACGTAAAAATTCATCGAGTCCTGTCACACATCATCTCTTTCTGCAGAACTGCCTCGTAATGTTTAATTGTCAAAAAACTCTTAACAGCAAAAGCATTAACTTAAGTGCAGGTTCTTATTCTGACACTGAAACTTGGCCAAGTGTTTAATGCTCATAGCCACAGGAGATTGTTTCTGTCAAAGGAAGCATTTAAAAGCATGACAAATAATAAACCAAAGTATGTGACAGGAAACAAAAAGAAAAAAGAAAACAAAATTAAAGAAGCAAAATCATAATTTAGATTATGATTTTGTCAGACTGTTCTGTGACGTTTTGGTTCAAACTTTAGACTCCGTGTTAACAAAGCTATAGTTCAAAACTTGCTTGCCATTTCTTTCTATCAAAATGTGAAGTATTCATGATCCTCCTGGCTCATGTATATTATAAACTTGGCACAACTCATTTTGTAAGAGTAATCTTGCCTCAAAAACCTGTTTTCCATTGCTTGCTGTAAATATAATGTTGTTAGCCTGTCTCCTCAGCCATAAAAACCTGCTCTTGTATGTTGAAACTATTAGGATAGAATAAGAAACCAGATGGGTTTTTTTCTCCGAAAAAAGTTGATGCTGAATTGAGGTGATTATTATTGCTGTTAGTCTCATTTTGCCATAGATTTCGTGCCTCTTGACTCAACAAATATGAAAGACATCTAAAAATCTCTAGCATGTGGCACTTCACAACTTCCAAATCTCCTGAACTGGGAGATTTTCTGGAGTGACCAAAGTAGTAGAGGGACATCACTGACTCCAGGAAATCTAACTAACATCCGTTACTTTATGCAAACTCAGTTACTTTATATAAGTGTGCTAAAATTTCACAGCTAGTTGGCTGCAACATTTGCTCTCCTTTGGCCACAATGACATGTTTTTTTTTAACTATGGCATGCACATATTGCTATGTGACAGCAGAAAATTGTACTCTGTCATTGTGATTATCTGTTGTCTGGCTTTTTTCTCTCATGTGCAGTAGTTTTTATCCACAGTTTACTGTTTATTTTCAAAAGCCAAAGACAAAACCACAATGATTGTGTTAGACATGTCTTGCTGCAAAGAAAGCCAATGGTATCCTGAGCTGTGTTAGGAGGAGTGTTGCCAGCACAGTGAGGGAGGTGATCCTGCCACTCTACTCACCACTGGTGGGTCCCTGCTTGGAGTGCTGGGTCCAGTTCCAGGGTCCCCAGTACAGAAAAGACATCGACACACCTGAGAGAGTCCAGTGAAGGGCTACAAAGATAATTGAGGAATGAGAGCATCTCTCCTACTGAGGAAAGTCTAGGAGAGCTGGGACTGCTCAGCCTAGAGAAGAGCAAGTTCAATGGGTCCTTAACATAATATAGCTCAATGTATATTAATATTTGAAGGAGGATGTAAAGAGGAACCAGGCTCTTTTCAGTGGTGACCAGTGACAGAACAAGAAGCAATGGACAGAAACTGAAATACTGGAGATGTCATCTGAACATCAGGAAACATTTTTCTACTCTGAAGATGACTGAGCACTGGCACATATTGGCCAGAGAGATTGTGAAGTCTTCATCCTTGAAGACATTCAAAAGCCATTTGGACATGGTGTAACTGACTCTAGATGACCCTGCTTGAGCAGGGGATTTGGATCAGATGACCTCCAGAGGTCCTTTACAACCTCAGCCATTCTGTTTTTCTGCCTTCAGTAAGGCTTAAGGAACCAGTGAAGGATCAGAAGCTGTATTTTGTGTCTTCAGTGAGATGCACAGGTATATATTAGGTAAGAATTGAAAAAATAACTACATTTGTCAACTGTCTGCATCAATACATGGGTACAAAGTTTAAAAAAGATATTTTTTTTTCTTTTCTTTTCTTTTCTTTTCTTTTCTTTTCTTTTCTTTTCTTTTCTTTTCTTTTCTTTTCTTTTCTTTTTTCTTTTCTTTTCTTTTTCTTTTTCTTTTTCTTTTTCTTTTCTTTTTCTTTTTTTCTTTTATTTTTTTCTTTTCTCTCTCTTCCTTCCTGTCATTTCCTCTTCTACCTCACTCCCTCTCTGTCTCCCTCTCTGTCTCACTCTCTCTCTCTCTCTATCTTTTTACATATATTGAGAAGAAACTTCCTGAAAAGTTTCCTGACACTCCATCAAACAAATCACAGGGAGAATCCACTGGCCTTCTTTTCCCTGTTTCACTGTGAAAACACCTGATATTTATCTCCTATCAGACTGTTGTACTGTCCCATGGAGACCACAGTTAGCTTTGGCAGACTTTGTATCAGTGACTCAGTTTGCCCTGGCCCCAAATCAGACTAGAAACAGGAATGTCAGGCCCCTAAATTAGAAATGATAAAATGATGAAAATGAAGAAAGGAAAAGGGTTAAAAATGTTTATTTTGGGTAGGAGTCAGAGAAGCCTCTGACCTTGACCTCTTTGCTTACTGGAGAGGACACTGTACTCAACCCAATTATGAGATACAGCTGAAATGCAATGTAAAAGTGATTCCAAATATCTGTTGCCAGGAAGCAGATGACACACTAAATTGCTCAGTAGATTGAGTACTTAATTCAGCGATTTCCTGCTGCAGGAGTTGCCAGTATACAGCCATTTTGTCTTTTTTGGCAAGGCGGCTGCTTTTGGACTGCTGTCTCCAGTAGTCTTTCCTACGCTTCCTGTTGTAGGAAGGCCTGTTTCCTGCCGTGAGATTCCTGATTAGGCTCTGCACTATTTTTGTCTGCAAAATGCCTGTGTAGCAGGTTGCTTCTCTGCATTTGATACTGATTTGTGGGAAGTGAAGCCAGATCACAGTCTGGCCACAACAGAGCATCCAAATCCTTTGAGAAATCTAAAAAAATGCTGTTGCTCAACTGAAAAGAACTGATGCTTAATGTATCATTCAGAGGTACAATGGAGATCCAAGTATTTATTTTTGTAGTGAAGTTTCACTCTGTTTGTTTCTTTTGGTATTGGAAACCAGGGCCTATGAGCTGAATATTGTCCTTTTTAAAGCATCTTCCATGGTTAGTTTTCTTCCTTTGATGTTCAGAGGATCTTCTGGTCCAGGTTCTCTGTACCTCTGTAGGGAAAAAGATGTTTTCCATCTCTTACTCAGTACATTGTAGGCTTAAATTTTTGTTTCTGCTGGTATTGGGGGTGGGGAGAGGGAAGGGATGGGTGGTTAATAAAGTTCTGACATAACTGGGAAGACTTTGCAGCTATATGATTAACTTCTTTTGACATGGGAGTGTGTGCTCAATATCAGGTACTAAAAAGGAGTAAAAAACCTTTTATCCTTCTCCTTAAGTCACAATACAGAGGTCCTATTCTAGGTCTGAACAAATGATGAGATAGTATTGCTCAAGTCTCTCAGATATTTTTACTACACAGTTACAAATGGCAAGAAATTAAAAAAAACCTTTTCCTGACTCCTAATGGTAGCATGGACATAAGTGGGGAATTGTAAAAACAAAAATAATTTACTTTTAAATATTGTTTCATTCATACATTTTGTTAATATACTTTATTGCTCCCATGTTGGAAGGTTTTGTACAGGGCTGGCCACAGGTACCCCATTGCTACAGCTGACTGTAGGATAAGGGCCCTTGATTTCAAAGGCAGAGAGAAGACAGTTCAAGAGCGTATTTGTTTCTCTTATGAATTGCTCTTCAGTCCAGATCCTTCTTCTCTATGCAGTCATGCATGCCTACTTGCTCTTGACCTCATGTTTTCCATATTTGGGTGTGAGGACCTAGATGCTGACTTCATGGCACTTGAGTTCATGTTGACACAGCTTTACAGTGTAAGAAAGAAAGGTACTTTTTCCCCTCAATTGCAGCACAGGGCATTCTTTCTCTATGTTTCTTCCTTCTTCCAACCATTCACTTGTTTTTTTGGTTGGTTGCACAGAATCACAAAAATGTTAAGGCTGGAAAAGGCCTTCAAGATCACTGGGTCCAGCCTTTGACCAAACACCACCACGCCAACTAAGCACAGCAATAAATGCCACGTTCACTCATTTCTTGAACACCTCCAGGGGTGGTGACTTCACCACCTCTCTGGACAGCCTGTTCCAATGCTTAACCACTCTTTAAATGGAAAAATTCTTCCTGATATCCAGTGTGAAACCCCTCTCTAAGAGCCTGAAGCAATTTCCTTTTCTTGTCACTGGTTGCCCAGTAGAAGAGGCCTACCCCAACCTGGCTACTACCTCCTTTCAGGCAGTTGTAGAGATTAGTAAGATCCTCTTGAGCCTCCTTTTTTGCCAGGCTAAACACCCCCAGCTCCCTCAGCTGCTCTTCATATGACATATTCTCTTGACCCTTCCCCAGCTCTGTTGCCCTCCTCTGGACATGCTCCAGCATCTCAATGTCTTTCTTGTTCTGAGGGGCCCAGCTGGACACAGGATTTGAGGTGTGGCCTTACCAGTGCCGAGTACCGGGGGACAATCACTGCTCTGGTCCTGCTGGCCACACTGTTCCTGATACAGGCCAGGATGCCATTGGTCACCTGGGCACAGCTGGCTCATGTTCAGCTGCTGTTGACCAGCACTCTCAGGTCCTTTTCCAAGGGGCAGCTTTCCAGCCACTCTGTCCCAGCCTGTAGTGCTGCCTCAGATTGTTGTGATCCAAGTGCAGGACCTGGAACTTGGCCTTGGCCCATTGATCCAGCCTGTCCAGATCCCTCTGCACAGCCTTCCCGCCCTCCAACAGATCAACACTCCTGGCCAACTTTGTGTTGTTTGCTAACTTACTGAGGGTGCACTTGATCTCCTTGTCCAAATCACGGAAAAAGATATTAAACAGGACTTGCCCCAGTACTGTTTTCTGGTTATTATTTTTCTTCATCCTCTTATTGAGAATCTCAGCCTCTTTTTCCTTTGCCATGCTCCATCTCCCTTCACTTTCCAGCTCAGATGATGGAAAAATACAATTCTTTTCTGGGTGCAAACTTACATGAAAATTTTTTTAAGTTTCTTCTTCAAAAAAAGAGGAAATTAACCCTAACAGTCCTTGTCTGATATTTTAATAAATGAGAGGCTTTAGCAGAGGCCAGGAAATTTGAAGTTAAATTAAGACTGATCCAGACTGTTGTGTCTGTGGGAAATTGGTGCTGTTCTGTGGCTCTGCTGGAGCCTTGCTTTCATTTTAGCTTTCCTGAACCCTTTATGATGCTGTCTGCAGCACTGCTATGACTTCGACAGTTTTGCGGTTGTTTAAATATAAATATTGGTTCTTGCATACCTTTGTTACTCTGACTTAACTTTGCCAGGAAAAGATTAGGTTGTATTTCAGCAGGATCTACTGTACTCACAGCCTGAGAGTCCCTGTGGTTGTGTCAGGAGCACAGAGACACAGACACAGCACCCACACTCAGTGATTTGTACTGCCAGGCTGCAGCCTTGTGGCTTTTCTCCACAAGTCCAAGCCTGTTTCTGCTCCTGCCTTTGCAGCTGTCTGAAGGCAGCATGACCTGGACTGCTAACAGCAGATGTTCTCAGCTTGTCTGTGATGGTCTTTTAGTGGAGAAATGTTGTCTTTGTAATGTAAATGAAATCCTTATACATTAGAGGACCTGAGTGTATATTCTTCTAGGATGAGGGTCCTTGCAAAAAGAACTAAAAATTAAATGCAGTAAAGGACTACAGGGAGTCAAAAGGTAAACAGCAACCTTCTTTGCCATATGTTGTAGCTATGAGGCCAATATACTACATGTGAAGAATATAATAAGGCCTCTGCATTCACTCTGGTATTTGCGAGAGCAGACCCCAAAAAGGGGTTATAAGATGTAAACTGTCAAGTAAGCAGCAGAAGTCATCGTGCTTCCAATCTGATAAATTAGAAACAGCTTTCCTACTTTTTCTGCTCCGATGTTCAAAAGTTCTTCTTTAATCGCATCACTGTGGCAAGGGAGGTTGAGCTTAAAGCATTCTTTTTGCTATGTTGCTAGTTTCTTGGACAGTCAGTATTTTACTGACTGGTCATCAGATTCCCACCTGCCTTCTCATTGTATCACTTGCTCCCTTTCCAGCCATGCTTTGATGGTTGGTCAGAAATCCTGTAAAGTCTTTGTCTCTTCTCCCTCATCGACTCCAAAGGGACAGTGCTCCAAAGGCTTGGGAAATATGGGCATTGCTGCTGGGGGAGAGCAGCTGTCAGAAAATTTAGGACGTGTGCTTTTTTAAGTTGCAAATGTGCCATTAGCACATGTACATCAGGGTATCCATTATTCCAGCAGGAGCTGCACATTGTCCAGTTGATCCATCCTATACTGTATGAAGAAGGTCTGGATGAGATTACTGGCATTAGCACAGACATTTCTCTTTTAAACTGAACAGCTGTCAGGGAGCTCAGAGGACTTCAGCAAAATCACTGGTAAATAAAACCAGAATGAGACAAAACTGGGAGAAACTAAAACAGCAAAAGACTGAAGTGCCATGATTACTTATCTGTCTTGGTAAAGGTGTATTATGAAAAAGGCAATTATTCTTATTTGCCAGAGAGGAAGAAGGCAACAGGGTAAAATTGCTGAAATGACTTAATGAAATTGTGAGAGGAAAAATACAGCCTCCTGAGTCAGCTGAGTGCTCTTTCTTGGGAGTACAGTCCTATACTAAGTACCAATCAATATTTTGTGTTTGCTACCTTCGTATGCCTGTCTAATTTCTGCTGCTATCTTAGGTTTGGCTTCCATCTCCCCTCCTATCCATCTCTATTAACGTCACCGGCATCCACCTGCAGCTATGTAAATGTTAGCTCTAGCAGCAGTGTGCTCTTTAGAGTAAACGGCAAACTGCCTGCTACAGAGCCAAGGCTGGCTCTGCAGAAAATGTTATTCAGAAACACTTTAGGAATCATGGATTTGATCCCCTGGTTCAGGAAAATGGATCAGTGGCCGCCTCCTAAGTGACCGATGACAAGACAGTCTGATAAGAGTCATCTCTCTACCTAACTTTTGACCTCTTTTCTGAAGATGCAGTTACATGGCTAAGTAGGGTGAGCTCAGTGTGACAGTGCCACGACAGGGTTTTCCACTTTTTTTGTTAAACGCAGGGCTCAAAGTCTCTGTCTCTTTCTCCACATGCCCTTCAGGGCCACCAGTCTTGGAATCTCCTGCAGGTCTTTGTCTCCCTCTCGTTGCCTCCTTGGCATTCCCTTCCTCCTTCTGTACCCTGTGTTGCCTGACAACTCAGAGCTACTCTGTCAGTTGAACTTATTCTTTTGCCACAGCCCAGTCTGGACCTCTTGAAGAACAGAACATGACATTTGTGCTCTCCTTTTGATGTTGTTCACTGTTACTGCCAAAGTATGCCTCAGCTTGGGTGTGAGCTTATAGCGCTGTGGCTACTTGTCACTAACTGTCCTGGTGGAAACACATGTCATAGATATGAAACAGTCGATTCTGCTTTCACTTAGGAGACATGTCATACACAGCCATGGTTGGGGAAGAACTTTTACACATCCTGGTGTTTTGGAGTAGCAAACAGGCAAAGGAATTGCAGCTGGTGGTTTGATTGACACGGATAAACAAGTAGGCATTTCTGTTTTCAATAACGAAATCCTGTGCAGTGTAAAGACAGAGTAAACTGATTTTCTGTGCTTCTGAGCACCAATGACAACTGTATCTTTTCTGCTTCAGAGAAAAACATATTCTGTGGATCTCCAGAGGCAGCATTTGTAACCAAATTTTGAGAGTTCTACTACTTAACTGTGATTTCTGGGCTTGAATTTTATAACCTCTGTGCTGGAACAAAACAAGTTAAAAAAATTCCAATATTTGCAACAAAATTAAAAAAAACTATAATTCCTTCCATGAAAAAAAAAGACCCAAACCAAACAACCTTATCAATAGTTTAAAGAATAAATGCAAAACCAGAACAAATCTTTTGCTGAAAGTGCAAACTATGTTGTGCTAATCAGTATTTTCTGCTTGCTGCCTTTGCAGACTTCGTACCTGCCAATATCTCAAGCTTTGCTTACATACACACTCTTATTCTTTCTCATTAACGTCACTAATCTCTACTTGAATTCCTTGCAAGCAGAAAGACAAAGTGTCAGTGTGCAGTGGGTGCAAAGAGTACTTGTCACCATGGCTAAGTGTTAACGTAAATCAGCAGTTAATATGTAAGCTTATCTGATGGCTTCAAATGTGAATGAAGTCCTAGCTGGAAATACCACTGCAGATCAGCTTGCCCAATTCTTGCATATTTCCAAAACACAGAGGAAGTAAAGAATTTTCCCTCTTGATGCCGTTTTATTTTTTTTTCAGTGAAAGGTCAGATATGACCCACATTGCTTTCTCTCTCCCTAGCCTTCAGAGGCTAAGGAGCTCTGGCAGTCACAGCAGAGCAGACATTTCTTTAGGAAAAGTAAAGAGGAATCATTTCCTGTGTTTTAATGGGCTGCCAAAAGACAGCAGAGCAACCTGGACTGTATGCATGCATGCTGGTAGGTGGTGTAAGAGAATTTATTTTTCTGTGCAGCCCATTGGGCTTTGAGAGTGGGAATACTGGTTCTGAGAACTGACTTTAAGGGAGTTGTATCACCCTTGATCACAATGTGACATGTTTCCTGCTGACCTCAATGTACAACTTTAGAGACATAAAGGTAAATATTTGTATGTATTTTGTGTAATTGTAAAGGTGTCAGAACCTCAAATTCACTTTTTCCTCAGGAAAAATGATTTGTTATGGCAGAAATCACAGGTCCTTTAAATGTAGGTTTCTGTTCTGGATGCCATAATTCGTAGTTAGGAACCCCCATTATTAATGAACCCGGTCAAGCATCCACTGCTGGGAGACAGGGGAGAGAGGAACCACTGCTGGCTCCAGGCAGCACAGATGCAGGGCAGTGAATTCTCAAGGGGCAGCTGCAGTGCCTACCAAGCACTTGACTATAAATATGGGCCACAACAAAGACCAGGGTACACAGGGCAGGTTAGGAACCCAGCAACACTCTTCAACTCTGGCTTAAACAGATGGGAAACGGGTTTGGAAAAGCTCATCTTCAAGCGGGTGAGGACACCTGGCAGATCCAGGGCTGCTGACATCGTGCTGTCTGCCTGGGATGATGTCCAGCAGGGAGCTAGGAGAGGAGACTGCCACACTGGACCCTGCTCTAGCAGCTCTGGAGAGGATGCAGTGACCTCTGGGGCTGCCTGCAGCTGCGGGTGCTGGGCGTGAACAAAGCCTCAATGTCTCAGACAGACTGTGCTGTGGGAAAGCTCCAGAAGGACAGGACCAGACCTAGGAACTGCAAGATCTTGCTGCCCAGTTCTCTGGTTGCGACATAAATAATAGTCCGTGAAGGCATGAGTAAAAAGTGGCATTTTTAAAAAGAATCCTGATGTATAAATCAGAAAATGAGATTCAAATACTTTTGTTTTATACATACTTTTTCTATCATGGTATTTGTTTACCACTGCTGGGTGAACTTATTAGCACAGGGTTGCTGGTTGACACTGAAAAGTATTTAATCAAGTCAAAGCATAATTTCATTCTCTTTTTCTCTCTTACCTCCAAGCCCAGTAAAAAGTTACACAAAATTTAGAGATCAACATAATGAAAAGTGCAGGAAGAGGTTAGGTCCACTGTGAGCTCATGTTGAATGGTAGCTGCGTTTTTTGGAAATCAGGAGAGATTGTATAGCTATTCACATCATTGATAGTCTCCAGCTTTCACTAGACCTCTGAAAAAAAAGACAGGTGGCCAGCATAACTTTTTTCCTGGTTAGATGTAAATAAAAATAATGGTCTTAGTGATAAGGAAAGTAAGTCTCCAGTGAGTAAAACTCAACAATGACGTTGTTCTGTTTGTAACATTAACTTCTGTCCTTCAGAGTTGTGCAACCAGTGCTGAGACACTGGCATTCGGGTCTTGCATTGAAGCACCCATTCTCCTTTGCAAAACTTAGCTCACATTTAAAAGTTAATTTATTTTTTTTCTAGTACTGCAATAAATCATCCTGCCCAAAACAACAATGAGCCAATGTTTTTTAAAGAGCTAAGAGAAATATTTATGACAGATCAAACAAAGAAAATGCTTAAAGATCAGAAAGAGAAAACAGCTCATTTAAGAATTTTAAGTGACATATTTTTTGTATTTTTCTTGTTTTGTTATGAATAATTGCTTACCCCGAAGGTGTGTGTGTTAGAAAGTTGTACATTTATTTGGGACCTTAGAGAAAAATACAAATCATTCAAAGGGCCTTTGGGAGCTCTGCCAGGCCAGATGGGAGAGGTGTCTTTCCAATTCCTTTAGACATAAGGTAAAATCAAGTACTCTGAATCATGGCTAAATCAAACACACACTTTAAACATTGTTTTAGAGCTGTGTGTGATTTGAGACCACTAGCTGGACTGCACTCTGGAAGAGAGTAGAAGACGAATGTGACACAGTCACCTGTGAGTCTCATCTCAAGGGGGACGCTGAATTTGTCAAAAGCAAAGATGGTGCTACTTCTTCCCAGCTGAAATGTCAGATACCAGTTTAACAGGATGGTAAACCAGCAGTCAAAGGCTTACCAGGACAAAATCTGGGCCATTCACGAAATGCAGATAAAGCCAGCACCACATGATTTTGTTTCTTAGATGAAGGCACTGCCACAAAGTATGTTTAGGTGAGCTTTTTATTGCCTATACCTCTGCCCTGAGTTATGTCACCCAAGCTGACAGGGAGCTTGAGCTGTTTTATTTTTCAAACCACATTTCTGGGTACTAATTACATATTTTGCAAACTACAGATTATATTTTAAACTCATATGACTGACACTCTGTATGCAAGCCTCAGCACTTTGCCTATGCCAGAGCTTCTCCTGCCTTGATCAGTCCAGGTTGTGACTCTCCACTTCCAAAGAAAATTCGGTTGACGGGAGGAAATGAGCATTTTTATCTTTTGGTCAGAGAGGTGTTTCTGAGGAATGTGGGTGTAATGCAATAGAAAATTGGTTGGTTTGGCTTTTCTTTCTGTTCATGCAGCAGACTTGAGTCAATGCTGTGTTCCTCGAGCAGTGTAGTGTCCCACAGTGTACTGTAGACTTCAGGTATGGAATATTGAAAAGACACAGACATAGGCAGGGAAGTTAATTCTGGTGGCATATGGCTCAGACTTCCATACACACAGTGAATTTTACACTTATGTGTATTTACATTCAAGCAGATCCCATGACACATAACAAAACCTCACATTAAATGACACCATGAGTATCACGTCAGTCTGGTATCTAGCCAAAAGCAAGCAAAACCTTCTGCACATCTCCTGAAATCCTAAGAGAACATTTTATTGTTCTAATCAAGCCAGAAATTTGTACTTTAAAAGCTGCTACAGTATTGTTTTTGTCATTATTACAACGACATAAATGTTCCAGCTTCTACCTTTTGTTTCAATGGAATCAGTATGAGATAAGGACAAGCACTGCTGGTTTTGTTGCCCCAGGACTGAGTTGACCACTCTTGTTACAAAGGTTAGTCTGAATTTCTTCTGCTGCTTGCAGCATCCTTTTTGCTGTTTATGGAGGCATCAAAAATGAAAGAAGAGGGGCAAAGTATTAATTGCTTCCTGCACAGTTGGTAAGGAAGTACAAACAGCAAAAACATCTTTCCTAGACATCCTGCTAGATAACTGGCCACCCACTACAGCAGTCCTGCTTAAGATTTTCCCTCCTACCCTTGTTGAATCAAAGAAACAGGACAGCGGGATGTATATTTCTAGTTACATTCAACACAGCATCATCTCTGCTGCCAGGGAGAGCTAGAAACACATGGGAAAACACTTCTGCTCAGGCATTAGGCTCACACAGCAGTGAATGGGGTAAGTTGGAGGAAAGGAATCTGTCTAGGACCTAGCACCACTCCACTTGATGAGAACAGCTTCAGAACTTTATCTGCACTGAGACTGCCTGCCTCATTGCACTCAGCACACCACCATTAAAGAAGGGGGGAAGCAGACCTATTCACACAGGAGGCAAATGATTCAAAACCCATCTGTATATTAACAGCTATGCAAGTGGCTGACTGAATGACCTGTCTGTGAAAAGCAGAGGTTTCTGTTTCTAGCTGCTCCTTATTCTCCACTAAATAAAGTCTGAGACATCTTTGTCACTTCATTTATCACAGTTAGTCACCATAGTAACCAATAAAGTTCAGACTGAATTCCATGGAACTGGTAAAACTTAAATGAAACAAAGAAACAAAGAAAACAAAGAAAACCTTTGGATTCCAGATGCTTTACAGTTTCTGTGTGTTTGTAAAAGCAAAACAATCCCTTAAAACTGAAAACAGTAGTTAAGGCCTTTATTTTAATTTTGACCCAATCTAGAACATACTGTGATTATTCTGGGGCTACCCACTTATTTTTCATTTTTAATGGGTGCCCAGCAGTCCTACATATGTACAATAAGCAGTGGTGGTAGGTGCAGTACAAAACCCAGGCATAGTTTCTGTCACAGGCCTTTTACAGCCTGGATTATAAAGGACAGAGCAGGCATAGAAGTACAGTTGGAGAAACAAGTAGACACAGGAACTATCTACATCTTTACAAATTCCTTTTATAGGCTATATAGGTTGCAGCAAAGAGTTT
The DNA here is from genome assembly GCA_013400235.1 of Oriolus oriolus. Lineage (NCBI taxonomy): Eukaryota > Metazoa > Chordata > Aves > Passeriformes > Corvidae > Oriolus > Oriolus oriolus. Next base: position 903,220 of record VXBT01007300.1, on the reverse strand, counting down.
TCAGGAGAATCCTGAAGAGGAAAGCTTTGCAGAAGTTTGTGGGAACAAGTTTGGGAATATAACTCCTAGGGGTCATAACCTGCTAGATATAGTTTTTGAAAGGAAGAGTCATCAAATCAGTAATTAATGAGAGGTGGTCCATAAGAGCACTGTATCTCAGAATCATTGAAGTGGGAAGTGTCCTCTTGAGGTCATCCAGTCTAAAACCCCTGTTCAAGGAGGGTCAGTGAGAGTGGTTTGCTCGGGATGGTGTCCAGGTGGGTTTTGAATATCTCTGGGAATGCAACCTCCACAACCTCTCTAGGCAACCTGTCCCAGACTCAGAAAAAGAAAGTGTTTTCTAATGTTTGAATGAATTTTCTTATGTTCCATTATGTTTCCAGTGCCTCTTTTCCTATCACTTGATAGTGCTGAGAAGAGTCTGAGAAGAGGTGTGATGGTCTGTGAAATGCTACAAAGATAAAGGAACCTGTCTCTAGTTCTATGTTAAAGGAAAAGAAGAATGGTAAAACATATCTCAGATAAACACAGGTCATAGGAGAGCAAGCTTTATGAATAGAAATGAGTGGAACAAGAAATACCTGTCCATGGCAGAACTAAGGATTCTAATGTGGGATGTGAGAACTACTGAGATGTGAGAACTCAGAGAAAGATGTTAGCTATGTGAATAGACTGAAAGAATATCCCTTAGAAAGAAGTCCAGACCACATGGCAGAAAGGCACATTAGCTTTTGATCCATCTGATATAGATCAAGTTGTGAATGAACTTGCCTATTCTTCTACTGTGAAATCCACTATATAAATTGAAGACAGATGCTTGGATCCAGCTACATGATCTGACATGGTAGAGCTGCAGGATCTCTGACGTGCAGCATTGCCTTCTATTCACTGACAGCTCACTGTCCAAGTCATTTTGGCTTGCTCTTTCCAGCTCGCCAGTGAATTGTTGCACTGCCTCATGCATCAAACACAGCCTGTGAGCATGCTGTAGGAAGGCAGCTACCTTCAGGTTACTTCCTATCCTGGGATTCGTGTCAGCTTCATGCAGTATACTTAACCATCTTGAACACCTGGGAGTATTAAAATCTGAGATTAATTTAAGATTAAATTAGCATCAAGACTATTAATATATATTTGTATGTATGTGCATGTCTGAGTATTTGTATATATATTCATACATGGTGATGACTGTAACAATGTATTACATATAAAAATAACTTTTACATATTGAAATAGATTTTTGAGATATTCTTATCTTGGTATTTGTGAAACTCGTTAGGGTCTTTTGACATAATTTCCTTATTATCCTCACTCCCAAGTTCCTTTTAAATGCAACCTATTTTCTCTCTATACTGTTATTTAGCCGATTTTTTATAACTCATCTTCTTCTCCCTGGAAGCTGCTGATCAAGAGCTAAAGCACTAAAAGAAGTGAAGGTGAGAGTGTCTCCTCAACACAGGATTTCATTAATGTGCTTTAAGTGACATTGTACACAACTTTCCACATTTGGATTAATTTTGTTATGGGGAAGGGAAGGGGCGGGAAGGTGCGGGAAGGTGCGGGAAGGGAAGGTGCGGGAAGGGAAGGTGCGGGAAGGTGTGGGAAGGGAAGGGAAGGTGCGGGAAGGGAAGGTGCG
>VXBT01007300.1:756985-901164 GCA_013400235.1 Oriolus oriolus | reverse complement strand
GAAGGGAAGGGAAGGGAAGGGAAGGGAAGGGAAGGGAAGGGAAGGGAAGGGAAGGGAAAGCTGTACTGAAGAGGCCTCTGAATTAGACCATGTATGTGCCATCAGATAGGGTTTTTTCCTAGTTTCCATGAGCGGAATCACTGCTACATTTTCAAACTCTTTGTTTGTTGCTGAGCAGTTTGTCTGCTGACTCGCATGCAATGGCACAGCCCTGTGTGATGAGCTGCTCTGTTCAATCTGATCTGCTCAATGCTCACATGACCTCTGGCAAGTTATCAAGGTGGTCTTCATGTAACCAGAATTTGAAGAGAAATGTGTACAGGGCTGCAGATCTTTGTAAGCAATACTTCCAGCAGGAGTTTCAATATCACCTGAGGAACTGTGAAAGCAAGCAAACAAACAGATAAACCCACCTAAAATTCAGCATAAACTGTCAGAGTAGAAAAAAATTAGGTCCACTAATCTCTAGTATAGTGGGTATGTAGTTGAGTTATACTGCATTAAATGAGACTTTTTTCCTATTGAAGTTTCATAAGACTCTGTTTTGACTGTTGTGAAAAGTAGTTTAAGTGCAGTAGCCTCTTTATTTTTTCCAATAAAAATATCACTGTTTATATTGTTTCCTGTACCCATAGAAAATCCTAGTCCACAGACAGCCTCTATGTTTAATTTAAAATAAGGAAAACTACTTTTGCTTTCATGGTTCTCCACATGTCTTCCCCAAAGATGATGGAATTACATATATTCATGAAGGGCAAGAAAAATGACTACTTGTTATAGAAAGAAAAGTGAGGTTTTTTTCTGCTAAGAAAAAAATACCAATCTATTTTTGTTTTTATTCTTCAGTCTTTAAAGAAAAAAAAAATAGTTAAGCTGATTTAAATTAAATTTTACAAAGCATATGCTCCTGGGTAGAAATCTTATAAATCCACTTTCAGCCCAAAGCACATTTTTATGGTTGAGTTGTAATAAACTACACAGAACAGGGATTCCACTTGAATTGCTTACAGAATATAGTAGCACGAAAGGTATTATTGTTATAAAGTTTCACAGTAATGTTTGAATTTAGTTGACAGAACCAGCAGGGCCATTTTTATTTAGTTTGACCTCTCATCATAAGAACCTACTAGAATCTCATGCTACAGAGAATAAAACACAGCCAAAAATTCAAAGCAGAAAAATGATTAAAATAATAAAGTGGAGGCTAGGTTGTCCCAATGCTATAATACATTTGGTGCATGAAAGCTGCTATTCTGAGTGCTTTGGCACCAGAAAATAATGAAAAAATCAAAGCCTTTGTGAAGTAAGTTACCGTTCATCAACATTTAAAAGCCAACATGATCTGCAATGGACATGGCTTTATTACAAACTTAATTTATCAGATACCTCTTCTCTTACAGTGAAGATCAGTTGGGTAATCTGTCTAGTGGCTATACAACATAATGTTGCATGGCAATGCGCACATATAGGTGACAAGGAGTGTTTTAAAAAAGAATAAATAGGAGAGAAGGCTGGGCATTATCTGATGACTATGCAAAGTGCATATTAAAGGACTAATGATAGCTATTCACTGTTGGAATGAAATGTTTACATAAAAATTTCCCCATATAGATGCCTCTGTGCCCTTTAGGTAGATTGTGAGGCTATTTAATGACCTAATTTCTCTTCTGTCGAGTTCAAGGTATGGTCTTTATTTCATGTAAGAGAAATATGCAGGCTACTAAAATTGGAAGATTTTTCTGTGTTATGTAATGGAAGCACCTTATTCTAGCTCTTGGGAGGGGGCTAGAGGCACACAGAGGGAAAATGTAGACCATGTGGCTGCATCCAGTAATCCCCTATGCCTGCTATTCTCCAAATTAGAAACAGTGCAACTGGTACAGCTCCAAGTATCAACAGCAGCAGCTTGAAAATAAAAGTCTTGTCTTGCATCTCAAATACAGCAAATCCCTGCTTTGGTCTCAGTAGTAAAGATAAGACAGTACTAACTTTTCTTCTATAATCATTGCTACATGGAAAGCAAAGTATTGAAGTTGAGCGAAATTCACCCTGAGCAATTCCTCATACCTGCCAGAAGATAAAGACTTTGTGATGGCAACTAATTTTAGCAAAGGAAATATGCTTGGGGTACCTCGCACAGGGTGGGAAATGAAAGACAAGAAAGAAGGGGATGCTGAGGTGCATGGAGAAGTGTTCTTTTGTGGACACAATGGCAGCTTTTAGTAGAAAGCCAGATTCCGAGTCACTGATGTGAAATGAAACAGGACAGAGACAGCAAGTTTGAAGGTGGAACAGGAATGATAATTTGATCACAAGGAAATGAAGGAGCATTTCCTTGCTTCATGTATGAAGAACATTTCAAATTGCCAGGAAAATGAAGAAGGCACAAGAGAGTGTCTCAAGGAAACATATTCATTGGCATGGTTTAGTGGGCATGATGGTATTTGGTTGAAGGTCAGACTTGATGACATTGGAAGTCTTTTCCAACCTTAATGATTCTATGATTCTATGAAACAGGGAAACCCTTCCCTCAACAGTCATTTAAGTTCCATCTCTTCAACCAACAAATCGCTGCAAAGTCATGTTAAAGCAAATTAATATCTAGGCTCTTTTTCACCACTGACAAGCCTAAGTGAAATTGTGATAGCAAAGCAATGTTATACCTTGTGCAGGTGTCGGTAATGCAATGTAGAGAACCAATACTGGCCACAAAAACCAGCCGAGTTTAACTTTTCAGCTTGAAACTCTGATGAATAATGAATCTTCATTGGCACTTGCAGGCTCAATGTCCTCTGCAGCTTGCATAATGGCCTTGCTCCTCCCCCTCACTGCCTGGCTGCAGGAGGAGGAGAATTGGTAACACTGATCTTTGAATCTCTGTTAATTAGTAACCAGTTTCATGTCACAAGAATCAAATGCCTTCAAGAAACTCTCAAGAGAAATGAACATGACCCCTGTGTACTTGGAGACCCGTTCTGTACATGAAAGGCCTCTGCGGGTGCTGCTGGGCATGTGGCTGCCAGCAGCTGAGGGTCACATCGCACCACTGTGAGAAGAAGGAAGGAGAAGGAGACAAAGGGAAAAAAGATACATTACAAACAGGCTGTCACAAAAATATTGTTTCCCTGCCTGTAAAAAATGATTGTGGAATGAAACTGGTTTAGAAGGAAGGCCCGGAGGCTTATTCATTAGATGGGTTTTGGCACAGAAATCCTGGCCCAGGTACAAGAATACCCAAACCCTTCTGTGAAAGGAGCACCAGCCTGGGGCAGGCACTGCCTCCACATTACTGCTTGTCAGCAATGTCTTCATGGTTTCCTGGGCAAATGGTCTCCCTTTGACCTTCAGGACAGGGCCTCTTCCTTTTCTCTGGCCCTACAAAAATACAGATACATAAAGTCACTTTTCCTCTTGACTACTAGGCAATCTGGTAACAGTCCCTCTCTTAAGAAAGCAGAAACTTGCAAGCTCTGAACGTATTTCTGGAACAAATTACCTGGCTTTTTAGTTTTACAAAACAAAACTTCATCATAATTTCTGTCTTTCAGGAAGTATTGCTATTCCTTTTAATTGTAACTTGAAGCACCTGAAAGAGAACTTTGGAACTCCCTAGGAGACAGAAATTTTGAACTTATTCAACTTTGTTGTTCATGCTTCAGCTTCTGCAGCAACTGAGGCAGAGAAACTGCAGAGAATAACCTTTGTCATTGTACATTTCATTCATACCAGAAGAACTTTGTTATGTGCAGTGACTGAAAGAAAGATACCTGTAAGTAAAGAGCAGGTGACCAAGCAGCTAATGACATTACCATGATGCATGCAAGAGATGGATCTATATTAAATTTACCATGTTGTCGTTTCTTCTGGCATTCCTTCATCCCTTCTGATTGCTGGTCTTTGCAACTTTTACATTTTAATTTGGGCATACTTCTTCTTTTTGAACAGTCCTTTGAAAGCACATTTTATGATCTAAAGGAATTTTAAGCCATCCCATTAAGACATAGAGAAAATGGGAGACAAAATTAGAGACATAGCAATGCATGCCTCTAAATTAAGGCCTGCATTTTTGTTAAGTACTGCTCAAGAGTTGTGAATTTTATGGCTGAAAAATTATTGGAAAAAACCCAGTGGTACCTAGTAGAGTAGCACCTAAATTGCAAAGGGGAAAAATTCTCTTATTATGAAGTTTTGAGATGGCAACAAGATTGCTGGTGTCAGGATGAAAGGATGGTACTCTCTCCAGTACATGAAGAGCTCAGCACATTACTATGCTGAGTCTAAACACGAAACAGGCTGGTTTTATGAAGGAATTCTGAAATAGGGAATGTCTTCATTGTTTTGCAAAATCAAGTAAATATGCAATATATAACTTTATATCCAATATAGCCTGACTAAGAGAAAATGCTCTTTTAAGAGATGATGTGAGACTTCTGAGATGTATCATAGATAAATTGGTTTAACTGCCTGGTATGAGTTTACTGCTGGTTTTATATTCTTCTAAGCATGACTTTTGTGTTCAGTGGAAAGGGGGAGTGTTAATTATTTACGCTACTATAAATCTTTAATTGCTGTGGTGTCTGTAGTCCCTTTATCATTCGGAGCAGTGGAATAGCTCTTGCTATGGTAGACACAAATTGGGATGTGACTGAAATGAAAGCTGTTCATCACTGGCTTGTATGGGAGTAATCTTGGCTTAGTGGGCCTATGATACCTCCAGTGACAAGCAGTCACTTTGTAAGCAAGCAGGGTGTGTCCTCAGACTATTTGCAGTACCCTAAAATAATACATCCTGAATATGGATAGCATTGTGTCTGATTTACTGTGTGTCCCTAGCAGCTGCAAAGACACATCTCACATCCCATGAAGACCCTAAGACTAAGCAGTAAAATCATTCAAGCAGTCTCTCTGGGTTCAGTGATACTACCTGTGCACTCAGTGTCAGGCCCATAACTGCCCTGTTGCATCAGGACATGTCTTGCTGTTTGGGGATTTTTCAGCCCTATTTTGTAGAAGGATCAGATATCACCACTTTTATTATAATAAATGGAAAGTGAGATGAAAACAAAAAGGGTAGCAAGCTATTTGACTCAGCTTTTATTTTGCAACTATAAATGCACAGCCTAGATGGGGGCCTGCCTAATCCATGCAGCCTATAGCTGAAGATAATCAGGTAAGCAAAGACGGAACATAGTATATTCATACTCTCATTTATACAAAGTTGTTGGCCCTGTTAGTGTGAAATTAGATCTGCCATATCTCAGGTGGTTCTCTCCTGTGTTACCCTTTTTCTCACCACTTCATGATAATTCTTCTGTCTTGTTCTTCCAGTATTTTGCTATTTTTTAAGGATAACCTCATCTTCTTCAGATTAGGGCCTCTTCTCTGATCAGCCTTAGCTTCTTTCATCTTTTTGTGAACAGAAAGATTGTGTGGAGCTTCCTTCTTGGGCATAAGCATTTCTCTGACTCAGAACCACTTTAACACAGCCTTTGGCTCTGGACAAGAGAGCCATAACTATTACAGAAATTGCTTTTCTTTTCTACAACAGACTTGTGGTGACCCATGAGACAACTTTTGCCAATACGCCAGAAACACCTCCGGGTCTAGCATTTTTCCTTTCTTTGAAAAGAAAAGATTATGTTTTCTAGCTTAGACTGTGATACTGTGACAGTTTAGACTGTGTTAGTGTGATTTATCCTCAGACAGTGAGAATATATGAAACTGTATAAAACTAACAACTGTTCTTTATGGGGAGTCAGGCATTCCACATTTTTCCTTTTTTTCCTTTCTCTTCAAAATGATAGCAAAGTGCTAGAATAGACTGACTGGGGAATGGCTGCAAGCGCCAGGAGGTCCCTGAGAATACCCTAGGGAAAGGCTCTGAGGAAGCACCTCATGTACCAGATGCCTGCCCTGCCCTAGGAAGCAGGAACAATCAGTGATGTGTTCAGCTTCCTTCCAAACTTTTTTTCTATTAGTTGTATCTGTACATTGCCTTTCTCTCCCCTGTTCTGGGACTTAGAATTGAAGATGAAATCTCAGATTGGGACATGAAAGAGACAGCTGTCATTGATCAGCAGCTGAACCTTGCAGTTGTACCTTACATGCAAATTGTGGTGGCTTTGAGGCATCCATAAAACTGAGTCTATCACTTTCAGGTACACTTTCTTGTGGCACTGCTGGCTTGGCTTAGTTTAAATATGAAATAGTGTAAAAGCAGATTTTTAATGGTTTACAAGTGGAGCCATTAACTGAGCTAAAATTTGTGGCAGACATTGGACACTGTTATCTCACTTCATTGAAGTGCATGAACTCTGATAAACTTGAGCTGAGTTTTTATTTAACCACTGTCCTGGTTCTGGCCAGGACAGAGTTAATTTTTTGCAGTGGCCAGGACCCAGAGGTCATTCTATACCACCTCACACCATTGCCTGGCGTAAGGAAAAGAGACCCTCTTCAGGGGAGAAGGGGTTCTGGTCCAGTCAAGTAAATGTGGCAGAAGTTGTCTGGTTTTGTCTGTTGCTGGGGGCTTCCATGTGAATTGTTTCTTTCTGGTACCCTCTGTCACTGGTATTGTTGCTGTTGCTGTACATTGTCTTATCTCGTTTCTGTTTCCAGTAAACCGTTGTTATCTCAGCCCGTGATTTTTGCCTTTTGTACCCCCAGTTCTGCTCTCCATCCCACTGCAGAGGAGAGTGGGAGGGGAAAGCACAGGAGCAAGAGAGCAGCACATGGTTTGGAGAGTCTCAGTGGGGGCACTAATGGCAGTACCATTCCTAAACCGAGACAGCCGCTTATTTGTAATGCACTTATTTATAACACCACTTATTTGTAATGTACTTATTTATAACACCCCTTAGGACTGAAGTGCTGTGTCACTTTCAGGAGGTCTTTTGGCTGTCATCATCAGATCATCTGTCTTTATGGTTAGGGAAAGATTTTTAAAATCCTGCATTGCATAAATAAGAGTTTGTTTCACAGAATGTAAGAGAAGAAGTATCTCTGGGGAAAATCTCATAACTTCTTTAACAGTTTCTCTAAACTAGCCTGCCTTTTGCCTTCATTCTCCAGAGATCCTTCATGATTCAATATTGCAGAAGAGTGGTTCCTCATTATTGCTGTAAAATCACACTTGAAATTACAATGGGAAAAGCTTCTTCAAGACCTTGAGAAAGAAAACTGAGTGTGTTAACTTAGAAAATGGACATGCATTTGAATGGCTAATTAGATGAATATTCATATGTTTTCTTCAGCTTTGCTCATAAATATGTAATGCTCTATTTGCTAAAGATGTAATGCATCTGTTTGCTCTCTTTGCTGTATTATATCAGTTTGTCAAGCTGACTCCTTGAACATGCCTTTTGTTTCCACAGGAATGCAGACAGAGGGTACATTTCAATTTTGACCTTGGTTTTGTAACAGAAATAGAAATAGAAGACACACAAATGATCATCAAACTTATCAACACTACATTTTGAGTGAAAAGGGGAACACTGTTTTACAGCGCAGGACCCAGTTCCTTTTGCTGGGAGGTTAAACAGAACATTTCCTGGTTCGTTCCTGGCCTTTGGGAGCGCAGTAGGAGCACTGGTCTTACATCTTATCTGAATGAGTTCGGCTGAAAGCCAGATTTGCTCCTCGCGGTGTCTGTATTGTGCTCATTCACAGCACTGAAAGGGCCCCTGCTTTTAGGGCTTTTTGTTCGTATGTTGGAAACATTTGTTTCTTTCAGTACCTACACAATGTTATGTAAGATCACATCAGCCCGTGCAATGTGGTCCAACATTGTGTAAGGCTATTACATTTGCCCCTTGGCATGACAGAAAATAAAAACGGGATTTAAATTATTCCCTTCATACTTGAAATATCCCAAGGCTTACTTTTGAACTAAAATCCTAAATCATATGAAGGAAAGCTGAGTGGGTATTAGGTAACCAGTAACATCCTGGACACAGCAACAGAGAGAAAGGCTTTTGCTTTCTTTACAAAAGGAACATCTGTGGGCCAGGGGAGATCTGTTGTGTTTGAAAGCTCCTCATGGACCTGACAATATGATTTCTTTGAGGTTCATCATGCTATTTTGGACTATTACAATAGGAGTGGAAATTATGGTCAGATCTGTGTATTTTTAGATATATTCAATTCAATAAAGAGCAATTATTTGGATTCTGCTGAAATATTAATGCATTGTGTATGTATTACTTTCATAATTTGATGTCATATATTATATTTGAGAGCTATGAGTAATTTTTGGATGAAATTTATTTATAACATCTTAGTCATTAGGCATAGTGCAATTATGCCAAGGAAATGAGGTAAATAGGAAGATTAAGTACCAACCAGCTTGACAGAGTCAAATTCAGATTTTGAAGGTATGATTCTTATCACCTCTGTCCTCCCAAATTTTCAGAGTAAAATTTCTGCAGTAAGAACTGAGATCCATGAGATATAAAATTTAGCAAATCTTTCCCCCTGTGTTTCTTCTGTACTCTTTCTCTGGTGTTTTGTGTGGATGCTTAAGTCTTTTCCTGGTGTCTGGGCAGCTGGCTCTAAGTGGCCCTGCCTGAGTGATGGTTGGACAAGATGACCTCCAGAATTCCCTTCCAACCCCAGCCATTCTGTAACTCCATGAATAATCTGGATCTGTTTATTCTTCTTGCCAATGGTTTTCAAAAAACTTCTACCCCACTACCATTTCAGAAATGTTGCTGCAGCTGTCAGCCGTGACTAAAGCTGGTGAACAGCTTTGAAAGCATTTGTAAGGACTCTCACAGTTGGCTAATGACACTGGAACATTTTTCTCACTGGAGCATTTTTCTCAATTCCTAGAAAGTCCAGTCCCAAGAATATACGGCATAAAAACATTAAAACTGTTATTACAGAGAGATAAGACAAAGGATCCGTCTAGTCCTTTATCTTTTCTGCAACACTGGACATAAGTGAGTACTTCAGGAACAGCAATAACAATAAAAACTTGTTTGATAGAGCTTCGGGAATAAAAGGTATCTTTTCTATGTACACACCCAGTTTCCTGGACAACTCAGCTGAACTGTAGCCTGACTTCTTTGGGCAGTGAATTTCATAGCTCTAGCACCTGCTGCACAAAGAACCAGCTCTCGTTTTACCCTGCTTTACCTTGCTCCCACCATCTTCATTTGATGGGCACTTGATTTTTACTGAGAGTGGCTAAAAACCTGATGCCTCTTCACTCTCTCCAAGGCACTTGTAATATTGTCATGTTGTCATTGTCATTTGTTGTCATGAGTTGTCTCTTCCCCAAGCTGAAGGGTCCCAACCTACTCAGACATCCTTGTGCCAAACCAATTACCTATCTTAGAAAATACTTGTTGTCCACCTTTAATCTTTCTGATTATTTAAAAAAAGTGACACAAAGGGTGATAGAAAAAAAGAGGGAAATGGTAAACAACCTCAGCCTCACGTGGGCCTGGGCATGTGTTCCTCAGTGACAAACTTAATTACATGTCTCAGTGCCAGTATGCCTGTCTTTCAGACATCCCTTGCCCTATTTGAAAATACAGCTGCAAATGTTTTATGTGGCACAGAAACAATTTAAAGCTCAACTTTTAAATAAATGAGTTTGTGAATGCCTTCCAAAGCATCTGAGGCATGGCAGTGTCTGGGATTCTACACTGAAAATCAAACCAACTTTTCAAAATGACACAAATTAAAACATTGGCCATGTTATGTGAACATAGCTGGGAGGAATAAAAATAAGAGTCTATCAAAAGCTATCTCAATGGATACAAACTCACAGGAGGAACAGGTTGATTCTTCCTTTAACTCATTTGATTACATACATTGGATTAAATAAAGCATATGTAATCAAGAATAACTTTAATTTTTGGTTGCATTTTATTCTGGAGTGCTACAACAAGCGATTCAAAGGATATGCCCTTTCATAAACTGCATCTGTAGTGATTTGATCAGGATCTGGCTGTGAGTATTCTTTTGCCAGTGAAAGCAAAAAGCCTTGTCTTGGAAGATGACATATGGAGATTGACCAGCATTGCCCTGGTATTCACTGTACCACTGGTTAACGTGAAGAACGGCACTAAATGCAGCCATTAGACACAATTCAGATAGCTGAATGCCCAGTTCTGTTCAATAAAAATGATGTATTGATAAAAGGAAATTGCTTTTTGTGTATGCCTACCCTAACTAATTTTGTACCTATGCTGGTTTGCTTCCAAGTCCTCTGGATGAGCATTATAAGCAATAACATTGTAGTTATTGATGCTCTAGTACCACCCATTAGTGCCACGGATATTACAGAGACACGGTCTCTAACTTTAGGAGTTTATATCGAGACAAATCAAAAACATAAATAGGAAAGAAGGAGTGTGAAAGTCAAGATAATGGTTATAATAAAACCAATCTCATACAGTTCTTTAGTGCATAAGCATACATAATTCATATGCATTTTTTCCACGTCCTGCAACAATGTTTTTGGTGGTTCTCTTTTCACACTAATGAAATTTCACTGATGAGCTGAAGCAATGGACGCTTTATAGGATGGACACTAATAAGAGGAGCGAAGTCCAGTATATTTCAGGAAGGCAAAGAATTTGGCATTTGAACTATTTCTTTTAGAAATACAGTGCAGAGTTCAAGGCTTTCCTGCATATGAGGTGACTGATGTAACTTAGTATGGATTTTTTTTTTAATTAAGAAGCAATTTCAGTGAAAAATACTGAATTTTTTTCCAGAGTGCTTGAGAACATGCCTGCAAAAAGAGGGACAGAACAATATTTTAGTAAGCTTCCTTGCTCTGTCCAGTTAAGCTCTTCAAAGATTTCTGAGGAACAAAGAGAGGGACTAAGTTCATATAAAGGAAACATTTGATACAGTTGCCAAAACACTGATTAATATCATTTCAACTGACAAAATGTGTCAATTAAGGATTTTAGTGTGCTCTACTGTACTTCTGTGTCACAAAATTACCACTTGTCTGCCTAAAGGGCCCACAGGATTTTATTCACTGGGGCTGATTATTTGTCATGCTGATTATTTTAGAGTGCTGCTGCATATCCATGACTCACTGCTTTGGAATGAAAAATTCATTTTATACAAGATAGTCACTGTGCAAAGTGATCTGGCAAAAGGATAACATGTTTCTGTATAACAGATTGGTGCAACACCTAATTAACAGGGTGAGCTTATCGCTTTTATCACATGACGACCTGAATCATAAGGACAAGAAGATATACAGATGAGGCCTGAAGAACAGAGAGATTCAGTGATGAGCTACAAAACACCTTCTAGTTCTTCCTACCTGAACTGAAAGATCAGTCATATCAAGGCATAGGAGGTTAAATTTAGAGAATATTATTGTGGTGCGGTGACTTGATCCTGTCTGGATGGAAGACAACTCTCCCCCCACAATTCGCTTTCTCACTTCCTCTTCTTAGGAAGTCAGGGAGAGAAAATAAGATGGGCAAGCTCATGAGCTTGCATAAAGGCAGTTTAATGAGAAAAGCAAGAGCTGCACACAGAAGCAAAGCAAAACGAGGAGATGTATTCTTTACTTCCCGTCGGCAGGCAATGTCCAGCTACTTCCTGCAAAGCAGGACCTCAGCACATGTAGTGGTTGCTTTGGAAGACAAATGCCTTAACTCCCCACTCCCCCAGCTCGATACCCTTTCTCTCAACTTCTGTTGCTGAGCATGGCACCACATGGTATGGAATATCTCTTTGGTCAGTTGGGGTCAGCTGTCCTGACTGTTTCCCCTCCCAGTCTTTTGCCTACCTACAGCCTACTCCCCTTTGGTGGGAAAGGCTGGAGTGACAGCCTTCATGCTCTGCAAGTGCTGCTGAGCAGCAGCCGAAACACCAGGGTGTTATCAACACCGCTCTAACCACAAATGCAAGGCACAGCTCTACACAAGAAGAGTTAACTCCATCCCAGCCAGATCCTGTACAGTCACAAAAATGTAAATGTATACCTACTTTACACAAGTGGGCTTATACCCAATGATGTACCATGGTTATTTGCAAACCTGGATATGAATTCAAATCAGATTGTTTTTAACAGTTACAATCTCTGTTCCCAATTACAAAAAAAACCCGAAAAACCTGGCAGCTAAATTTCTTTGAAAACTAGTTTGCTCAATGCATTCCACCCTGGCTTTGAGGCCTTGGGGCCAATGGACAATATCACATTTTATATTCAAATGAGTCTTGTCAAGATGGTATGTTAGTGTCCCCTCTGGTACAGAAAAAGTGATGAAGCAACCACTCAGTAGTTGGAATGTGCCTGCAAGGCCTGAAAGAGAAGGTAAATTTTTAAAGCAGTGTTTACACTTAACCTGACTTGGACAGCATGAACTCTCCACCTCCTTCAGTGTATCTGGCAGCTTCCTTAACAAATTCATTCTACTTAGGCTCGTAAACAGGTTAAACTCTGCATGTGTTCCATTGGTGGTATTGCACAACACTTTTTCAAGCTTTAGAGGGGCTGGTAACCTTCAGGCAAAAGAAATTGGTTAATTAATACTGAAGTGTCATGGATTACTACAATTATGATCTGTGTTATTGCAAAGGGTTTTATAATGAGAAAACATTCTTTAACTTGCTATTGGTTTAATCATGTATTCCCAAGAAGAATGCTTCTCAGCACTGGTAGATTTTAGATTTATATATTGATTTAATTTAAATATTGAAAGCAAGCTATTTTCCCTAAGTTAATTCTGATCATGTGGACAGCAATCTGCTGATAGGACATACTGTTAAGAATAACAATGAGAAATGTATTTGATGTCGGGCTTTTCCCACATTAAAAGAACTAAAAAGCTCATGAAAAGGATATACTTATGAAAAATAAAATGCATTTAGCAAATCAAAGCATACTAGAAAATACAGAGCACCAACTGTAGAGCATGGAAAACCATGATAGAGATAAACAAAGAGCTACTTACGAGCTGTCATTAATGCTGGAGTGTGGGAGAGAAGTGCAGCTAAATTCTCCTGGTTTTTACAGTCATTTTTATTCAGTAGCTTTGTATTTTGGTGGCCAAATTCCCAAACTGTATTAATTATTCTGATGTGACTCAGCTAAGGCATGCATTTTAAAAAAAGATTTGATAATATAAACTCTTGTCAGCTATTGTGCAGATATACATGGGTGCAGTGTCCAACATCACTTGTCTTGCTGTAATTCCTCCCGCAGCTGATGATCTCAGCTGCAGCTTGACTTCTGTCATGAAATGGTCCATATATACCTACTAAGTATGGCAGCTTAACAAGCTGTTAGTTGGATCAGATGGCTGCTATGTTGTTACACATTACACACAGACAACACCATTTTTTTAAAATCCTGCAAACAATTATTTAGGGAAGGGGCGTATCGCAGTTGTGTTTGGGCCCTTCTTTTTCCCTATAGCCATAGTAAGACACTTAGTTAATATGTAGTTCATTTGACTTCTTGCATATGGAAAAAATCCAAACCCGGTGGCTGAACGGACTAAAATGAAGGGCAGACTGAGCCTACTCACTGCATTAATAAGCTGCAATTGCTTTTTTGGTGGGAGTAGAGGAGCTTCTCACTGACTTCACTCCACTATGGGCAGCAGCCTCTGAGTCACTGCCTTGAAGAGATAGTGACTTATTTTAATTACCCTCAATGAACCTTGGATTTGCAGGAATGAGTCATAGCCTAATGCAATTTCATAATAATTATATAAGAAGTATTTTAAAGTGATGCCTTGTAGCTTTGCCTATTTTATTCATTCTCCAGGGTGACTGGAGAACATGATTCATTTTAAATGAGCTAGTATATATTATTTACTAGTAATAATTACTTCTGTTATTTATAGACAGAGTGTGCGTGGCTCTATACAGATTGACATTATGATGAGGTTCATGAGCCCACGGGCATGCAGCACATGGGTGCAGACATCAGAGTGATTAAAAATATGGTGGGTGAGATTGGTGCTAGGATAAGCAGACACAGCAGCTCTCTGAAGAGTGTTTTGCTTACCTTTTAATGAATAATGTGGGGTCAGGTTAAGTGCTCCCAATCGTGCACAGGGGTAATGGCCAGGGGAGTGCATGGAGCAGTGAGGGAAATGGTGCTGTTTGAAATAAAGTGTGTAAGAACTGGGGGTAAAGAATTTGAACCACCTTTCCTCCTCTTTTACCACTGACAGGCACAATTTTCTCACAGTTGCACCATTTTGTGGAGTACCATCAGGTTGGGCAAAGCATATTTGCTAGAAAGGATTCCAGGAACTTTCTAATTGAGAGTGTGCTTGTTTTCCACTTGGTACTGGGAAGGACATCTTTTATTAAGCAACTGATTAGTCAGTTCTCTGGTAACAATGCCTCCTTCAATTAGAAGGAGGCATAACAATGTACAGGGTTTACCCTTTAACACGCTCACTAGGGATTTTTGCCCTACACTTTTGAGGGAAAGTGAGGGAATTATCACACAGCACAGCAGCATACATGCTTGGATAAGAGCATGCAATTCCTGTAAAGGGCCCTGTTGCCAGGTAGAAAAGACTGGAAGGTCGGGGTGGGGCTTTTTTGAAGTGCAGAGAGCTAGTTTAGGCGTGTCTGTGTGCTGCCAGGGAGGAGCTCATTTATGAAAAAGGAATTTTCTTTGTTTTCTATCCAGTTGCCCATGGCCTTGGGCTACCTTCCGTGGGTGGTGCCTATCTACTTACCATAACGAGGCTTGGTCTTGCTCAGCTCCTGTTTGCTTGCCCAACACCCTTAGCACAGATACAGACTTTAGGGAAAGTTTGGTTTAAGAAAGTTACTGCAGATGATTCATATCTGCAACTAAACCTGATGAGTGTCCTTTTCACTATCAAAATGAAGTAAATACTGACATCGTCCCAGGGTGGTTCGACAGCCCTGGTGTCATAATGATCTCTTTAGGGGAAGGAGAATCAAGGCAAGAGGTAAGGCAAACAGTACAAGCTCACACAGAAATCATGGCTCTGCATAAAGATGAGAATCCATATGTCTTCAGTCACAGACAAAGTATCGTAACCACAAGACCGTTCTTGCTCCTGTACAAACAAACATCTTGCTTTCATTTCTTTCTTGTCAGTAGTTGTGATAGACAGCTCATGCAAAAATGTTAGTGGCAGAGGATTTGCTGTAAGAAATGCGTTTGGAGCGGACACGTGAAGGATGAATGAGTCTTTGGGTTCACAGCAAAGAAAAGCTTTTCCATTTATGTGAAGTCCATTATTGCCTGGTATGTCAATTTTGTTTCTGAAAGGATTAGCTGGAGATGGGAGGTTTAAACTGTGAATCAAAATGCATGCAGGTATTGTGAGAAACAGGAATGAACAGACTACTTTTTAAATAATTCTGTCCATCTGCATCTTATTATTATGAAGCATGTCATCTTCCTTGGATTTAATCAGGAATATTTCTGAATCCCTTATTGCCATGGTGCCTGTGCAATAGACATGGCAGAAGAAAACACTGATTCCAGAAGGATTTGGTTTAACTGTCAACTGGATATGGTTGTGTTTCCAGGTTTTTTAATTTGTTGGAAATCCTTGAAGAATATGTTGATGAGGAGTGTCTCTTCCTGTGCTGAGATCTGTGATATATGTTATATGGCATGATGTATGTTATATCTCTGGCAGAAGGATTTCTACTGAGCATTTACTGAGTGGGATGGTATGTCATACTATTTAAATCACATCTGACCTGACTAATTTGGCCACAAATTTCTTGTCTGCAGAGACCTTTTGTCTCTCCTTGGAAGTGACTGTCAAGGATGTAGGGAAGTGGCAAAGACTGGATTGCCAGTGGCAAACACTATTGTTTTTAAATCCCAACTGAAGTTCAGGGAGGATCAATATTACAGCATGCAAAAGTATTTTCTTGCTAATTTTGCGTGCTGACCCTGAAAATTGCAGTTTCTGTCAGAGCAAGTTAGAATTGCTGCCAGAGTTGTCCTCTGTCCCTCCACATGTCCTCGCTAGACTGGATACATGTTCTTTTCTGAGTGTTAACAGCAAACATTGCAGGAATGCTTGTAATAAAGATGCTTGACACATCAAATTAAACTGCATAAACCCAGCCCTACTTTTGAACTGTTTGCTGCCATAAGGGGGGCTGTGGCCACTGGCGCCTGTGGCCGGATGACAGCTCAGTTATACAACAGCAGAACAACAAAGTTGACTCCTGAGGAGCCTGGTGCTTTGTTCTACAAAGACTGGGGGGAAAGAAGCAGCTGCTCTGCTGCTTCCGTGCAATAGCTCCATTGTTAGATAGACAATACTTGGACACAAAGCACACATAACTTTTGAAGCCTAGGGGTCCAACATCACTCTCTTACTTTCACTGTAGGAAGCATATGACATGCTTGTAAAAAGAGGCACACGCAACTGGCAAGAGCTAATTGTGCAGAAGAGTTGGGCTGATGTGTAAATAACTTCTTTGACAATGTATTTGGCTCTGTTTTTTAGAACTTTCTACAGACTATGAGTACTAAATCTATGCATGTGAGAGTGGCCAACCCACAATGCTGAGTACATGCAGCAATTTCTAAAAGAATTACCCTTTCTTTTTCCTTACTATATACTGGAAATGATCTGCAAAGGTGGAGATGAACTAGAAGAGGTAATGGAGGGAAGAAACGTCATTGAGTTTTCTGAGGATATTCTTGAAATATATCTAATGTTCTACTGCAGTGATCCAAAATGAAGCATCTGCCAGAAACAGAGGGTATGAATGTTTTCAGAAAAGTGAAGGACAGCTAATTTTAAGTGCAGTGAATAAAGGGCTTGAAAACTGAAGCCTGAATGTGTTTGTCCATTTTCTTGCCTTGGCTGAAGACAAAAGGTTGGTTGGAATACTTAGGAATAAATTATGAATGAATATTTTTGTTAGTATATGCCATTTCACCACTGCCAAAACAGTATCACACATCAATATTGGCACTGCCAAAGTTAAAGAAAGATGCAAGGAGTTAGAGATGTAAAGTAAGAGAAAGAAACTTTTCTTCTCCTAATCTAAAGAGACCCAAAAATAAAGCTTTTCTTTTAATTTGAGCCAGGGTTTGTAACAAGCTTACCTACATGTTTCATATTTCAAACTGAAAATAGGCTTCCTGAAGCAAATGTGATTTGTGAAAATGGATGAAGAGGATTGCTTGCAATCTGTCCTTCCATGGAATTGGAGGATTGTTTTGGATTAACATGCTAGTTTCAATAGTACGGATACTTGAACTGGACCAGTCCTCTAAAATGCTGAAATTCTGATATCTCTGAGAGCATCAAACATGCTGGGGAGGCCAAAGTATAAGGCGTCGAGATGGGGAGAAGCTGTGAGAACAAAGAGTACATCCTCCAGGGTGACCTCTTCCCCTGATTTCATTGCAGCTTGCACTGCAGCTTCTCCTGTGCACTTGGACTTCTCTGTCACAGCCCTGGCTCACACTTCTCCCAAAGAGCTGAGCTGGCGCCACAGGTCCTGCTGCAGGCGACAGTGGTGCTGTGTGGCAAGTAAGAGCAGTGCAAATCTGGAGCATCAAAACAGGATGTAAAGAAGAAGACGTGCTCAGTCAGTGGAATCTGACTGGCTTGAGTCTAGGGTTTGCTCCTAAACACCTAGTTTTAGAAATCTTTGGAGTCTGACACACTGTTCTGTGTTGGTTCAGCTTTTGCTCTGGTGCCCCTTGTTCAAGGTTTGTAATGGCATGCCCTCCCTCGTTGTTTGCCCAGGTGGAACATTTACATTGACCTTGGGCGAGTTACAGAGTGACTTAAACACTTCCAGTCTCCCTAGTAAACTATTTCTGGCACAGAGGTTGCTCCTGAGGTTACTATAAACAGGGCTGGGCTGTGCAAGTGCCTGGACAATTAGGGTATCTTTTAATGAGAACTCAGAGTACTCCTTTAGAAGAATGTTTGCCTTGTCTGATGACTACCTCAAAAACAGGCAGGTAGAAGGAAAAGCAAAAGGCACAACACTTCAAAACAAGAAAAATTACATCACCATAAACATCAAACATCCAAAGAGAACATAGTACTGTAATGTCATGAATCATTTGAATAAAATCAAAACCTCTCCCTGAACCCAGGCGGATGACTCCTCAACACAGCTCCCTACACAAACAGTTGCAGGAGGAAACCCTCCTGGCCAAGTCTGTCCATCTAATAACAGGTTCTTCATGTTAATACAGGGAACTAAGTCTCTCTAGATATTTTCAGCAGCTGTAATTTAAAAACCTACTTATTCATTAAAAAAAAAGCAAAGACATTAGTTTTGAGTAGTTTTTTGAAGGTTTTAAATTCTTTCTCTGCTTTCTTCTGCTTAACTTCACTTAGGATGTGAACTGTGTATTAGATTTGCATCATACTCAAGGAGGACAATGAAACTGTTTTGCTGTAAGATCTGTTAAGGTGAGAATCAAGCGGCTTAGTTTCTCATGTTTGGCTGAAATGCCTGACTAGAAGGCTGTGGCCAACTTCAGTCAAATTTTTAGATGGATCGCCTGGTTTTGTTATTACCTGCTATTTAAGAAAAATGATAGGACCTGTTGGCTCAGTCATTATGGTGGGTTTTGTTCACTGACTTGATACAAGGAACCTGTATATCAATAGAGAATCACTCAGGGCTTATGTCACTTCAGACAATACTCAGGATGTGAACACAAAGTTCTTGGAGGTGAAAGGAAAATGCTTTATCCTGCTTCTTCAGCCGTCCCTCCATGGACTGACAGGAAATCAAAGTACACAACACCCTCCTGCAAAGGGGCCCTTATGTTTGGAAGGGACAAAGAAAATATTATCTGTAACACACGTTATTTGTTAAGCATACACTAGATTTTCCATGTGGATGGAAAGACCTCAGTAAGACCTGTAAATGCATTGCAAAATTTGATTGATTTGCCCCATCCCAGCACTTTTCTAATGATTCTTCTCAGAAAATAGGCTGCTCAGTTGCGCTTTTTTTTGTGCAAAAGCATGGGAAAGTATTAACTGAGTTAAAATCTTTCAGAACCAGCCCAACAAGCAGTTAATTTTGAAAGCTCATCCTCCTGACATTTCCAAACATCTAAAAAAATTGTACCTCAAATATGACTAATCCTGAAATCCATGGAATGACTGGAATATTCCATTGTAGGAGTAAATCTTGTGAGATTATCTCCTTCATGTGAGAGGCAAGTCCTAACAGCTACAAAATAAATCCCTCCTGTTCCCTGGGTTGTTCTGTTAATTTGTGTGCCAATGGCAAGGGAAAGGATGCACAGTCTAGTTCTTGCAGGACAATTTGGTATAATTTGTGGGGAAACATTTAGCTGATGGTGTTTCCTCTGGGCAAAAAGACTAGTCTGATTTGTAGCTACAGTATCCCTGCTAGAAAACAGCCTGGGACAGAGATTACAGGTTTTAAAGTCAAAGTGCGACTGTTGCAGCTTTAAAAGTTTTTGTGAAAAGTGCAAATTAAGTGGCTTGTAAGAAGATATTTTCTTTGCGATAGCTACTTAAAATTTTTGCAGTTGCTTGTACGTCTTGTCACATGGTCTTGCCAAACACCACCTGTGCTTGTCCTGGGGCTGCATATCACCCTGCATATAAACTGCACATAGAGAGCAGCACTGGACTTCTGGTTCGAGTGCCAGGCTGGCTGCGCACCACAAAGTTTGCATGGTGCTGTGTGTGGGGGGGACCTGAGACAAATATATCCTTGCATATCCTCACAACCCCAATTCACTACTCCCTTGGTCAGCCTTTGCAGCCCTTGCTGGGTCTGCCAAGACCATAGATGACATCTTTGAATTTCTCTGTCATCTTATTACCTCTCTGGATGGAAACTGAAAATAGTGTTGTAACTATCAGCTTTACACACAGTGTTCATTTGGAAGTTACTGGAACACATCCAACTTTTGTCTTACTGGATGTTCACCAGATAACAACCTTGCTGTGGCTGTGTCTGGGATATTTTTGTCTCAGAGGCCTGAAGATGAATGGCTCTGTATGTTATTACAGTTTTACTGGGCCATTAAACATTACTCCCAGTAAAAATATCAAAATTCTGCATTGCAGCCTTCACCCCCATAATTATATTTGCATTTCATTTAGCCCAAAGAGAACAGGCATTACTTTCTGTAGTAATGAGGGGTTCTTTTCTTGAGAAAACTCAAGGGAAACCTCCCACATGCATGTTGCATTTACCCTGGTCTATTTGTCTGAACTCTCTTTTTTTTAACCAATGTTGAGACTAAATGAATTTGGTAAGTACTCTCACAGTGTCATCAAATTAATGCTGCCTGTCAGCTGATAAATTGTACCTTTTATTGAACATACCAGCTAATTGGTAAAGAGTGATGCTTAAGCACCATGTGAAAGCAGGTCTGACAGCACAGATCCATGAATCAATGTGAGGCTCTCAACCTGCCATATAGTTTATAGGAGGAAGGGTTTAGTTTCCATGCTCTTTATATGTGTGTTGAACAAAGTCATTCTCCCAGGGACCTCTGAACTTAAGGATAGACATGACAGATCAAGAATCACTTCTGTGAGAAGAATTTGGACCAGATATACACTCCATCAAAACACCTCGGTTAGAGCCGACATGTTGGATTAAATCACATAAACCCATGGAAATATATGTCTGGCTTACAAAATCTGTCTCAGGGAGAGCAGCCATTCCCACTGGATTAGTTCTTTGCTTAATGGGTTCCAAATGGGAGCAAGGGACTTAGCTCCAGAAACTTTGTCTGAGGAACACTTTCTTACCTTAGAGGCTACTGAATATCATTAATAGTAAAATAATCTCTTTACAGATTGCCCTTAGGTGTCCTGCTTGCATTGCCAGCTGCCTGTGGAGGGATAGCTGATTAGTGAAGAGGGACTACTGTTTATTCCCTCATTTCTTGTGGTAGACCAGGATCCTGAACTGCTACTCTTGATCTATTTGTTCTGACAGTGCATAGAAATTACAGCACAGACTTTTCTAGGGCACTCTCTTGTTTCAAAAAAAGCATTTTAATAGCTTGATTGGTTTCCCTGAATGTGGATATGTCCTGGTAATTGGCTGCTGTGCTCCCAGAATTGCATTCTAATGTTCCACTGTATGCAATTGACTGAGAAGTACTGTATAAATTGGAAGGATAATTGGATTAACTGCAAAATGACAGTGATTAAGATGCTAGCCTGGGTTCTGGAGCCTCTTTTTAGCAACAACTTCCTCTGTGACTCAAAGGAAATCAATAAAGGTTAGGTGTCTCCATACCCTTGAAGACCTGGCAGGGTACAGGGTGCATAGGGAAACTGAAGCTACAGAGCCTATCTGCCCCATCAATCAGTGGGTGAAATTGGGCTAAACTGAGCACAAATCCTGACTTTTCTGGTCTGTTTCATATGGTTTGAGAGAAGCAGGGAGAAGCAAGGGAGGCTGAACCAGAGCAGTTCCTGCTGGTGTGGAGTTTATGAGGAATGTCCTCACAGGATCAGGCAGAAGATTTGGTTATTCAAGGGCACAGGTGGGGACAAGAGGACACAGTCTTAAGCTGCACCAGGAGAGGTTTAGGTTGGACATTCACAGAAAAGGTGATTGTGTTGGAACGGGCTGCCCAGGGAGGTGGTAGAATGATTGTCCCTGGAGGTGTCTAAGGAACAACTGGATGTGGCACTCAGTGCCATGCTCTAGTTGACAAGGTGGTGTTAGATCAGAGGCTGTACTCAGTGATCTCAAAGGTCTTTTCAAACCTAATTGCTTCTGTGTGATTCTGTGGCTCTGTGATTGCACTTTGACTGCCTGCAACCTGTCAGGTTGCAGCTCTACAGCAGTCTCTGCCTGTGAGCATCCCTGTCTCTTAAAAGTCCTTGCTCAGGAGCTGTCGCCCCCTGTGCACCTGCTTGAAGTGATTACTGGCTGCTTTGCAGAGAGCAAAGACCTGAAGCTGTCATAGAAATAGCTAAACATGTAAACTCTGAACAAATGTTGAGGTGACTAATTCCTAATCCATCTCTTATGCAAGATGTATCTATTTTGTGTGATCTGGTACATTAAAGAAAAAAGTCACCACCTACCATTCACCAAAAGTCTGTTGTCCTAGAATCTGCTGCTGCTTAGAACATAGCAGCCCCCCATGGCCAAAAAGTGATTAACTATTTGTTTATCTCCTCTCTGAGACGTTTAAGACTCAATCCATTTTCTTTTCTGCTGCTGTGTGTCTGCACTGTGTCAAGTGACTGGACAGGAAAGGGCTTACGTAAGGTTATTAGGAGATTGGGTAAGCTACACTAAGCTACAGTTTCTCTCAGTAAGACACAGCGAGGTACAACGAGGGTGCTGTCTATCTAGGTGGCTTCTTCCCTAGGCCATAGCCAGGTGTGGCAGGTCAAAAGAATGAGGAATACACTGACAAAGTGGTTTGGGTTTTTTTGTGTATGCGGGAGGGGGGTTGTATTTGTTTGGGTGGAGTTTTTAGTGTGCATGGTGCGGGGGTTGTTGCTGTTTGTTGTGTTGTGTTTTGTTTTGTTTTTTACTGGATAGTGGGGGAAATCAATATGAGGAAATATAATCATCAGAACCTAGCACTGAGTCTGTGAAATTTGCCTGGTCTGACAGTGCTTGTGTGAAATTACACTAATGCTCACAGGAATATGGCCTACATCTTTTTTGTTTTCTTTCTGCAATCCACCCAGAAAGAGCCGCCAATCACATGTTACAGTGTTGTGCTTTACAATGTACCGCGTAGGTAATTTTTCTCAAAGAAATCAACAGTAAATTAGCTTGATTTTTCTAAGTCAACATTACTTTACCATATCCAGATAATTTATACTGTGTAAAGATAGGCATTTGCAAATTCAAGACATTTAATTGCTGATCAGTGTTCCAGCCTCATGTCAACTGATTTATGAGTTAACGGTCAGTGAGAGCTGAGTGCTGCTTTCATTTCCAATCAAGGAGGTTATGCTTGGCAGGCATCATAGTTCTGTTATGCTCAGCCAATGAGTACTTTTGTACAAACCTGTACAAAGTAGAGTAGAATACAGAAACGATGTTTTGAAGTAGAAAGTTCTGTCTAGAACTGTCTGGCATATGAGGGAAGGTGAAAAAATAGTTGGTCAAATTACTTTTTCTATCACAGGTGTCTCGGTACCTCAATTAAATATGGTAACACTTAATGATTAACACAAAGAACAAATAACTCTCCTCAATTCATCCACCCTGCTTGGATTTCTAAACTTCTGTGGAAATGACCACACACACACACATAAGCTCCTATAACAGCAAGATTTGAGGTTTATTAAAAAACAGAATACATCAGTCCTGTGCCAATCTTTTGTAAGGACCATGAAAAAGGCTTTTTTGATACGTCAGCTTTTCCAGTAATGTACATCTGGGCAAACTTTTGCTCTGTCTTGCTTTTTCTCATACTTTCATTGACTTTCACTTGACTCAGAGGCTTAATTTTCTGAAGGTATATTTGAGTATCTGCTTCCATTGTTTTTTATCCCGTAGGGATAACGGAGATTGGATGTTCTGTGATATCAGCAGAGGATTTGCAATGTCAGGCTTTTGGAAACTAAATTATGTGATCATTCGAGGTATTTCAATGAACAGATACCACTAGTAAATGTACCAAGTGCAATCATGTACGTGTGGGTACTAGAGGGCATGAATTGCTACCTTGGGTCTCAGTCATTTGAACTTTACAATCTCTTGGTTTTCACAAGCTGAATTTTTTTTAGTTTGTTTGTTTTTGTTTGGCTGGTTTTTTTTGTTTAAGGGGAAGCATTCTCAGTACTCCATAAGTCACTGAATATTCTGAATTGGGAGGGACCCACAAGGATCATCCATTTCAAACTGAAACCTGAAACAACTAATTTCTACTCCCTGTTCATTTCTTTTGCACCTATTGGCATCTTTTAGCTACTCGGGATCACCAATTTCACCACTGATAAAATAAGATAAAGATTAAAGAATGCGACAGAAACTTAACAACATAATTGTTATTATTGCTCCTAAATTGGTTAGAGTTGAGGATTTCTATGTTATTGATATGACTGATATGAATATTCATAAGCATTTAGTTTCAAATTTAACACACTCCAGAACACCTTGAAAGTTCCAGATTCACAATTTCCTTCATGCCCACAACAAACCCCAAAAAACAAACAAACAAAAAACCTCAACAAAACAAACAAAAAAGCCCCTACAACTAAAAATGAAATCAGATTAAATAAAAATCCAGTTGAGATAAAATTTTTGGTTTGCCACTAGGAAAAAGCCCTGAAGAAATCTGCCCTGACTTTCACAACACACCTGAGAGTGAGTCACTATGTTTTGATAATCTTGTATTACCAAGATATTTTCTTTTTGGCTGCAACAACAACTAAATATATTTAAAAGAAAGCTACATCTGCAAGGTCTTCTTTTCCTTGGCAGAATTTAGTAACAAGTGTGCTACATAGCTGGCTCTCAGAAAGACTACCTGATGCCTGGGTGCTTGATTCTCGTCCCTCCAAAGACAACAGGATCCCAGTGCTGGACAAAACCCAGGGAAGCAAAACAAGAACTGGTCTGGCTTCTTCCTTTCCTGCTGATAACCCTCACCTGGTGCTTTTTCCTCACCCAATTTGCCTCACATGGGGCTTTGAGGGAGATTCCCAAGAAAGGCCACCAATTGAATGTCTGCTCTTTTCATAGGCTTGCTGTAGTCTTAACAAAGTATGCCTAAAAATAGTAAAAATAACATTAACAGACATATTTTGTGTGTGTGCCATCAACCCTAAGGACATGAAAGCCAGGCACCCATTGTGCTGACTTAATGACTGTTATAATGATTGCCATGAGAAAGGAACATCACAGTTCCTTTGATACTTCGGGGAACAAAGGCACACTTTTCATCCCCGGGTTTACTTACATGTCTAAAGGATGAGACTGAACAGTGCAAAGAGTTGGCAGTGTCAGTGTGGAGGCAGGGTGGAAGGGAGAAACCCACAGCTTTTATTTCCACATGTAGATAAGGCTTGTTTTTATTAACTCTCCTCTATGAGTTGAACCGTGTGCTGTAACACTGCATCACTTCAGAGTGATGTTGTTTCAACAGAGAAAAGGAATTTTCCAGCTTTAATCCAGTCATAGAAATATTACCACAAAAGCTCCTTCTAATATGCGTGCCTCAGGAAACAAACATTTATGATCCCTGATGGTGGAAATGTGCCTACTAGTACTGGCATGCTCTGCTTTCCCCTGTCTTTGTTTGGATATTTTCCAATTTTTTTTTTGTCCTCCTTGTGGCTATGGGTGTAACCTTATTCTTACACTGATCTGCTTTATCATGCCCCTTTGGATGAACTTAGAAGAGAGCTTCAAATCTCAGCACGCTTCAGCTCTTGGATGATGCCAGCATCCATTTGAATTGAGAATACTCGAGGCAGACAGGCACAGCCCTGGGGCTTTGGACACAGTCTAGACCTGAGATGCAATGATGAACTAGGACAGGGAGGATGTCACAGGCTATGAAACGCCAACATGGCATAAGATGTAAGTGGAAATAGATGAGGAGTAGGCTGCAGGTCAGCTGTTGCAAAATATGTAACCAGATTGACTGCTCAAGCTTATTTCAAAACACTGGGTTCCCCTTTTAGACTTGAAAAATAATTAAGCACAGAAATCTGTTCTGTTTTTCTGTTTTCTAGAAATGGAAAGGAACTGGAATATCAGCAAGTTTAGTGTCCTTAATAAAAACAGAATTGCCATTATTTTGAGCGAAAGATATTAGCTATGATATTTGACTTGTTTCCCAAAAGACTAAGAAACAAAAATATCTTTTAATGGCTACAGTTATTTCCATATTTTACTGCATTTTCTTTTTCAGTTGCCTCAAGGTTTTATTCTTTACCAGTAGATCTAGGGCATCGGTAACTCGTTATTAGTCAGCAGATTACAGATCTATTGCTGATTTAGCATCTCAGAAATGTAACAGAGTGAAGACGAACTATGCTGTTTAATTACAGCAACATTGAATTGCTTCAGTTAATCACTGAGTGAATACACTCTAAAGCTTTGAAGTCAAAGGTATATGGTAATTTTCAATAACCCCACCACGGAAAGAGCTTCCAGATCACCAAGACTTAAGAGCATACAGCCTGGCTGTAACAGACTTGAATCACCTGCATATTGTGTTCACCCTCATTCAGCTGCTTATTTTGAGTCCAAGTGCATCTCACCAATATTTAGCCATTAGGCCATGAAGGCAACAGTTCTTCCATGCATGTACTGTGACCAAGCCCCTTTAGCATACTGACTTGGTAAACGAGAAGCCCTAGCCGGTCTTCCCAACACCACCCAGGGTCAGCATGGTGGGACAGAGACATTCTACACTGGGCAGATATCCTGTCTACCACTGCAAGCAGGAGCATAAGCATACCAGCATTTGTGTGAGAGTTTGTTTCCAAATTAACTTGCATAACTTGAATACTAACTTTCCAACTGCTTGGAACCTTCTAAAAAAAGCCCTCACTTAGATGCTATTTATTCTTAATGTTTTAATGGTGAATTTTAGCAAGGAGAGATTAAGGTATGACCTCTGGTATTTATTGCCATTTATGGTGATTTTAGGAGAGATCTATCTTTTGGACAGAAAACAAATGAAAGAATG
The DNA here is from genome assembly GCA_013400235.1 of Oriolus oriolus. NCBI lineage: Eukaryota > Metazoa > Chordata > Aves > Passeriformes > Corvidae > Oriolus > Oriolus oriolus. Next base: position 874,553 of record VXBT01007300.1, on the reverse strand, counting down.
CTGTACCAAGACTTTTTTTCCCACCTTATCTCTTTTTCTAAAATTGCATTTGACCATTTGCTATGACAGACTGAATTGTTGGTTAAATTTCAATTGTTGATTAAAATAATTAATATTTAATAGGAACATTTAAATTATAATCCCTTTAAGCACTTCAAAAGTGGGGAATGTAGAATTTGCAATTTATTACTGTCTTCCTGTTTAGTGTTTGCATTTCAATATCACTGATGGAGACCACTGGAAAATCAGGTTATGGAATACCCAGCCTAAAGACTGAACTTCTTGCTGGAGTTGCTTTAGGGCGTTTTGAAAAAGAATACAATGTCACACTGTGCCAGAGAGTTTCCTGATCCTGACCACTGAGAACTGCTGATATCATTGTGTTACTGCAATAGGAATTGTGGCAAAAGGCATTGAGGAACCTCTCTAGTACCAGTGCCTATTCTGCAGCAATGCTGAACATGGATTCTTCCGGCTTCATGTCCTGTATCCACCTGACCTCGACTTCCCTTTCTTTACAGTCCAAACAAGACAAATTGCTCCATCTTTTTACTGAATTGTATTTTTAACTTCAGAGGTAGTCTTCGATTTCCATTCTGGGTGTGTCGAATAATTTATACCTTCTTCTTCCCTTCCCTTCCTTGCATTTTTATTTGGGATAGAAAAGAGTATTGCATGCATCTCTGAGGTCTGCATCATGGGAAGGACACTGACTTCTTGGAGTGAGTCCAGAGGAGGGCCACCAGTTTGATTGGAGGGATGGAGCACCTGTCATATTAGGAAAGGCTGAGAGAACTGGTTTTGTTCAGCCTGGGAAAGAGAAGTCTTTGGGGTCACCTAATTGTGCCCTTCCAGTAGCTGAAGGGAGCCTACAAGAAAGATGGAGGAGGGCTTTTTACAAGGGCATGTAGTGACAGGACAAAAGGGAATGGCTTCAAACTGAAAGAGATTAGGTTTAGATCAGATATTAAGAAAAACTTTTCTACTATGCGGGTGGTGAACCACTGAAATAGGTTGTCCAGAGAATTCGTGGATGTCCCATCCCAGGAAGTGCTTAAGGGTTGATTGGATGGAGCTCTGAGAAACCTGGTTTAGTGAAAGGTGTCCCTGCCCACGGCAGGGGGTTGGAACTAGGTGGTCTTTCCAGTCCCTTACCCCCCACACCATCCCACGATCCTATGATTCTATGATATCTGGAATAAATAACAATATCACAAGAATGCTTGTGCTGCATCCTTGAAAAATCATGGCTGTGGTCATCAGCAGCAGGAGGAGAGGGTACGTTCGGGAGCTCCAGCCCTTCCTGGGGACATGCGGTGCCCCAGGCCGGGCTCCCGGGCGGCGGGGGCGGGAGCGGGGCGGGCGCAGTCCCGGCAGCGGCCGGCGGGGGGCAGGAGGGAATCGCCCGCAGCCCCCGGGACGCGGCGACAGCCACGGTGGCTGCCCGAGCCACGGCGGGTCCTGCGGCATCCCCGCGCCGGAACCCAGCCCCGGACAAGGTGTCCGGGGACGATGCAGTGCTGCAGAGCAGCCTCACGGAACAGCAGGTGTGGCTGCTAAAAGGTCTCCGTGTTTTTACTACACGGCCTCATTTCTGTGACCTTCAGGAAAGCGTATTGTCAGAATAAAACCAGAAAAAGTCGATTTTTCAATCTTCCTTGCAGAAACTGGCGTCTCCTTTTCGATCCCCACCTTCATCTTCTGCTTGTCATCCCCTTTGTGCAAAGATTGATCATGATGGCATGACGTGATGCTAAATGGGGAATAAATGGAGTCTCTCCCAAATGAATTTTGGCTCTTTATTTTCCCAGTGTGTCATCATGTGCCCACTTCTTAAAAAGCAACCCACAGCAGTGATGTGGATTGCTGTCACTGTGATGAGTAAGACCAGGAGAGAAAGCACAGGGCTGAAAATAATTTGTAGAACTGTAAAAATCCAGGCTTACAGTACTAACTGAGCCAAAATCATGCAGAGTAATAAAAGACATACCAGATGCTGTAAACAGCCTCCTTTTAACATTTGCAGTGAATAATATTTAAAAAACCCAACTGATATTCATCAACTGCTACTAAGCACTTGCAAAGGCTGTGGAGTAGAAAGCTCACTCTGAGTGATCTTTTCCACTTTGCATTTTGGGGGTTTGCCTTGTGCCAACACCCGGAGCAGCCAGCATCAGCTATCTGCAGGGCATGGTGCCAGGCTCCCAAAGATGTCCCTGAGAGTGGCCAGGGGACAGGCAGACTGCCCACTTGTGTATAGCACTGCCAGCAATCCATCCAGGGTCAGCCAGGACAGCTCCAGGCAGCTTGGCACCAGAGCAGAGCTGTCCCAGTGGAGAATCAGCTTCACTGGCTCTGGATGTGCATGGCCTGGGTGACCTCCTCAGCCCACAGTGTCCAGGGGGTTGAAGGGCTGGGGGTTGCTGCAATGTCATGTTTACAGTGTAGTGGTAACCTACCCAAGATTTAGCAAGTCAAGCAGTAATTGTGGCAGGAACACTCAGAGCAGGTCATTTACACTTGTAGTTTGCAAGTCCCTCAATTCAGCTTTTGCTAGGGAAAATAGAGCTGCTGCCTTGAGTACTACTGAGCAAGACAAAAACCAGTGGCTGGCTAGAGATTGCCCATGAACTTGATTTTTAAGAGGGTTAGCAACACTGTGATATTGTTCCCATGCTGTGCTGACATTCAGTCCTGTGTGGATACAAGAAGCGCCAGTTACAGCAGCTCAGGGTGGTGTAGCCTGACCCTCTCTGTTTATGCCCCCCCAATTTCCTTGTGGAGGACTTTACTTTGCCTTTGCTTTGCCACTCTGAAATGCTTCTTCTCAACTGTTTATTGAGATTGGAAATGCTATCCTTATTGCTTTACGTACTGAAATATAACCTCTTATTCCCTGTCTGTTCTTTCCTCACACTTTCTCTTCACCAAATGGAGGTGAGAGGTACCAATCTGTTTATAGCCACTCGCTTCTCAGATTCACATATTTCCTGTTTATTTACTTTAAAAAGGTCTGTGTATGCATGTGCAGAAAATGATGAGAAATTGCATGGCAAGTGACAAGAGCCACAGCTTGGAGTGGCATTACCTGGGTCTGCACCTGTTTATTGCCAGGCCCCTGCCAGGTGAGATTTAAGAGCACCCTTAACTTCGAATCTGCCAGGTGGTCTCTGGGGTCTCTGCATTGCCATCAGATTGCTCCAGAAGAAATAAACCCACAGGTCAGTTCCTCCCCCCACAACTGTGTACTGGAGGATACCTTGATACTCACAAAAACGCTGAAAAAAGAAAGTCACAAAAGCCAGGACTGAAGATTTTCCTGCTACTGGTACCCAGGGGCATAGCAAGAAGTTTGGCTGTAGCTTTTGCAGCAGAGAGCTGAGTGGAGGAACCTTTTGAAATGAGAACCGTCTGGTAGCATGAGAATTGTCTTTGGCGCACCTCTCCGTAAGCTACACCCAGGCATTCCGGTGTCGCTGAGAGGAAACTGGAGATGGGTCCATGCTCCCTGTGACAGAGAGCAGCTGGGAGGCCCTGCGGGAGGAAGGGGCGTGGGGCTGGTGGCTGCTGGAGCGTGTTTGTGCTGGGGCCGAGGGTGCTGCGTGGCTCTGCTCGCAAGCTGCAAAAACAAGCAGCCGGCCTGTAATGGCTGTTGTTGTTGGAGAGGTTGCGAAAATGGGATGCGTCCGTTTCGGCACTTAAAAGCATTAGCGATCTCCATAATTCACCTCACTGTTCTTGCTGACGTGATTAATTTTCAAAGGATTGGGCATGACTGTGTTAGATTCTGTAAATATCTGAAGCTTGCCAGATTCTGTAAATGTCGGAAATCATTTCCCAGAAATCTATTTTTTTTCAAGCTGGTTGGTTAAAGGTGGCATAAATTACACTCTTATTGCTTTAATAAACAGGCTATTAGCAGACATTGTGATAGAACAGCAATGCTTTACACAGAGATTCAATTTATGGTTATGCCATACTGTTTTATAATGACCTGAAATTTTATATTGAAGAGGAACACACATTGTTTTAATTATCTTGATGATACAACAGCTTTATAAAACTTGTTACAGGCTCATCAGTTCAGATGCAGGTATGATTTATACCAGCCATAAAAAAATGACTTAGGAATATAATGTCACCACTGATAATAATCATTGTTCATGTGCTCTTTAAACACAGTAAAAAGAGCATGTGTTGTTTAAGGTTGCCAACACCAGGGGATTTCCACTTTTCCCAAGTGTATAGGGCAGTTTTCTATAGTTTCCCCGTGCATCTGCTCGGCTCAACACCAGCAAGCCTACCTCTGCATGTGACAGCTCAGCTGCCAAACCTGTCGTGTGTCATTACACAACCTTCCTTGTCCGCCTGTATGGAGTTGTGGTGTATGGCAAAGTCCTGGGATAGTGCAGCTAGGTTAGCTGACAGCCAAGAAAGACTGTTGACTGTCCATCTCTGGAGGGTCCATGAACAACTGGGACACCTCAGGAATGGTTCAGGTTGGTCTCTAGATAAAAATGATTTTTCGGAGTCCTTCCCCTCTTTATGTTCCATGACATTATAATAGTTTTGATTGTACTTGAACACCTGCTTCACCAGTAGACATGGCCTGTCAGGATTCTTACTGTAGAATGTGGCTCTTTGTCTTTAGTATGAGCCTGGTTTAATTAGAAGCTGACTGTATTCTCTTCATTTGCACCCCTAGTTTCTCTCATCTGAATTTGTGCCTGTGGAGTGTTTTCCAAGGCCATACCTGTGGACTCTGATTTTTGCAGTCATCCTCTTACCCTGTTGTAAAATCTTTACATTCGGATGCTGTATGCAAACACAGCATACTGGCTGTAATGTAGTTACAGTATTGGATACAAATAAATCAGTTTCAGCTGCACTGCACTGTAGCCAAAAGTTTCCAAAGCATATCTGGAACACAATAATAATATAATTTCAGCAGAATTTAATGAGGCTGTAGCTCCAGAGACAGGTAGTGGGAATAACTGTAATCCAAGAGCAAGGCCTTAGTTTCCTGAATCCTAAAATAGATTCATGGCTTCAGTGGATGTTCTCCTGAATATACCTCAAAAACATGCTTGTTTTTACATTTTTTTCTCTGCTGCACTCATCATATCACTTTCTCATCCTCATCTGTTCTTTGGCTGTTGCCCTCCTTTTATGAGATCCTCTCAGGCTCCCATAGTGTACTGGTTCACAAAAGTTCACTCATAAAAATTTCAGTATTTATTTACCTTGTGGTACTTTCTAATTATAGCATCTCTGAATGTACTGTACATTCGTGATTCCAGAGCAGTACACAGTGCTTGGAACGCCTGGGTGACAAAGTCCATGCATGTATCTGGAATTACATGCACATGCACACAACATTTTACAGGGTTCTTTTCACTTACACACCAACTGCTGAAGTGTTTTAGCTTTTTCTTATGTTTGTCATAATTCTTCTAAAACTAAATAAATGTGATTGGGAATAATGACAGGTGGCTTCTTGTGTTCATTAGAATAAAGATTCCTCGTGAAATCCTACCTCATGTTATTACAATTGCTCATTTAAAGAATCACCTGAAGTTTTACTTCATGATTCTCACCCTGATCTACAACTCAAGGTATACCACTGTGTGAGTGGCACTGCAGGAGGACTGGAACTTTAAATTATATTCGACTTTTACTTTACATTACACCTTTTGTAACTTTTACCTTTTGTTGCTTTCTGTAGGCAGCAGAATGTCTGGGACACAGGCCAGAAGTCTGCATACAAATGGGCATAAATCATATAAATATATATATATGATTTTTTTAAATGTTAGATTCTTCAGTTTTCATGTTTCATCTATTATTCATTTTTTGCCTTCAGTTAGATCCACTCTTTCTTGCCCCCTTAAAATTCTAGTGGTTTGAAAAGGTCTCTGATTCACCACTGGCACCACTTCAGTATAATGCCAGCGTCATTTGACTTGCATATGAATAGTCACAGCTTTCATTGGAAAAAGGAGTGCAACAGCCGGGAAAGAAATGTACTATCACCTCTCCCAGGCCACCTGCCTGCACTGGAGGAGCTAAGGAATTCCAGGACAAGCTGTTTTTTAAACCTAGCACAGCAAATACATTCAGAAGACATTACTTTATAAGTCATTCCAAATGTTGGATCAGTTTGTCCTCTGAAGTCATAATATGATGCAGCTAATTTCAAAATCCATCTGCCAGCAAGACTAAGTAATTAAACTCCTCTCTCCCGCTCCCTTATGTAGGCTCCCTGAAATGCCCTGAGGTCTCTCCCTCCTTCCTTTCTGCTGCAAGGCCTGAGAGGTCACCTGGCACTGGGGCAGGTGGCTGCAGGTGTCCCTGCAGTAGGAGACCAAAGGGTCTGAGCTGGCCAGGCTGCTGGCCTAAAAGAACCCGTGGGATGCAGAAGCTGCATCTCCTGACAGGTGCCTTCATCCACGTGCATCAGCACTGGTACTGTGGTAGCCAGTTATTTTGCAGCTAATGCAGTTAATTCCCTGCCAGCCTCCTGAACCCTGTCTCTGCCATATATCTTGGTGAGCTGATGGGGATTTAAACAATATTTGACTTGGAGGTACTACAAGGCAAACACACAAGCCATCAAAGGCGTGTTTTATAATCATGGCTTAGCATGATTCTTTTCTTTGGCATTTGACTGAAAGAAAAAAGGAAAAAAATAAAATTTAAAAGCCTTATGATTTTAAGCATGCAGAATGTCCCAGCCTTCTATCACTGTGAATCCATTTTCCCATGTTGAAGGGGGAAAGTTTACTCGGGAGTAATAAACAGGTCCCGTGGGACTGCAGCATGCCCCTGCAGTCATGCACAAAGTGAGTCGGCCAGGAAAGGAATGTCAGCCAAGAGGCTTCAGTCCCACACTTCAAAGGACAACACTCATGGGCAACAGCTTTATTTTCCTTTTTAAAATGCTCTGATGAGCACTGTGCTGCATTGCTAGTGATACTGCTGAGAGACAATGTCCTATGCACATGGAAATATAAAAGGATTACTCTTGTCCTATCTACATCTGCTGTGGTATCCCAGAAAGGTGGACCACATCATGTAACAAGTTTAAAATAACCATACATCCAACCTCATTACAGGCCTAATAGGCAGTGGATGAGAATCAAGTTAGTGGGATACTATTTCCTGAGAAGAGGTCATTGCTTCTCTGTGTCTCATTGTTTTGACCTATTTATAAGTTTTTTAAACACTCAAGCACTTAGGGAAAAGCCTTCCTGGAGAAATCTATTTGGAGTGGGTTACCTCCAGATGAGGTAGGTCTTATTACCTGGACAAACATCAAGAGCAACACTGGAGATTAATAGTGGGTGGGAGGGACACCTTTGTGGATGATATGACAAATGTTCCAGGCCAGCCCTGTTGTCATCCCAAAACCAAGGTAACAGTGCACAGGGAACTCTTTCTGAGCTGTTTCAGAGCATTGTCTCTGCCTGGATAACCCCTCTGAAATGCTGCTCTGCCTCTTGAGACTTTTGCTAATCCCCATCCAAGACAACATGTGAAAGAGTGTTTTCCCACTGCATGTGCAGCAATATGCGAGTAGATTTGAGAGCCTGAGAGACAAAGCCAGCCCTCCCTAGTACGATGCCCAAACTGAGGTGAATTCACTAGGCTGGGAGGTAGAATAGGATTCTAATGCAAAGCCTACATTTCCTAGTGAAAGCATTCAGTAAGGTCCCCCTGCAGCGGGCAGGGCTGGAAGGGATTGGATCTTGATTTATAAAGTGTCAGCCTCATGGGTAGACAGAACCTGGAATCAGGACCCAGTGGGTAGTGCAGCCTCGTGGGTAATCTCAGCATCTGTTGTTGTAAGTGCCTACTGAAAACACTTGATTCTGAGGGCATGTGGGCTTATGTGTGATTTTTATCACATTTATGCAGGACTTAGCTATAGAGGTATTTTCTTCTTCACCTTTCCCCTGCCAGTTGACAGGTACCAACTGCTGCTCAAGAAATAAGACTTTTTATCTGTTGCTCTTTACCTTGCCACTATGACTGAAAAACTTTATTTAACTCACCAGTGCACTTTTTCATCAGAGACCTTATGATATGCCATCAAATTTTCCACTGCATTATTTGGAAATCAGATTTTGTTGTTTTCAAGACAAACAATTTAAATGGGAGAATCAATTACTATGAACCTATTTCTAACGTGATCAAATATTAAAATATTGACAGGCTTCAGAATGCAATTTCCTTCACCGAGTAAGGTACCTAACTTGCTGTTATTGCTGGGGTTTAGAGTTTGTAGCTGCAATAAGTTCAATGCTGATATGTATTCAGCTGCTACTTTCATGGCAATAGCATGACCTGGTGACAGTTCTTTTCTCTGAAGCAGAGAAGCCAGTGCGGGATGATCAGCTGATGTATTTATCACAGTCTTGGAGCCAGGGTAATGAGAGAAGTGAGGACTTGGAAATCTGAAGATTACTACTGCATGACATTTAAAAAAGGACAAGTTGGGTAACAGTGGAGTTGTCTGAAACGATGTTACTTAAGTTATTAGTAAAGGTGAGCACCTTTACATTAGATTTTTTATCTTTACTTTCTGTGTTAAACAGCTCCTGATATCTGCTGCTCTCTGAAAGTAGAGGGTCATTCAGCTCACGGGATGGGGCCCTGAGCTAAAACCACTGCCCAGCCCATGCAGTGCTCAGCTCCTTCACCACCTGAATGGCAGCTGACACCTGGGCCTGGCCTTCTCTTCATGCCAGCATTTCATGTGCTGGCAATGAGAAGTTCAAAGGCATTTCTTTTGCAGACAGGAGGGGGATCACACTTCCAGGCAACAGAAGCACCACTGGCCTGGTGAAAATTATACACAGGCTTGTTGACCTCCCCCATAGCCTCCTTGGAGAAGAAGCATATTAGTGGAGTTCTGCTTCTCATGTCACTTTTTTTTTTTCACAGATTCTCAAATTATTGGGTTTTATGTAATCTTTGCTCAAGAACAGCCTCTTCTCACCTCCTCTGGAGCAATTGCCAGATTTTGCATTCTTTGACATTACCTTCTGTTTTGATCACCCAGTAGAGCAGAAACCAAACTGTTGCTATGTGCTGACTGATTAATACCTGGGAGACCTTGCTGGGAAAAAATGCACACTGATGTCTCACCTTTTCAGCTGGTCTCTTCATATCAGCCAGGAAGGTGGCTGTATTCCCTGGGAGAAGACTGGCTGTTCCTGGCAAGAGGACAAGTGACTCAGGAATGACTCACTGGTTCAGGAGAACCTGCTGGCAGCCAGACACTGTCCTCAGTAGTGGCAAAAGTCCTCTCTGCAGCTCAGTCATGGGGAACTGCAGCAAGCCAGCCTGTACCCAGGTGCTGCAGTGTGGCCCTCTGATGGCATAGACCTGATGAAGTGAAGGAAGCCCCAAGGACATGCAGTATAGCAACAAATCCTCTCAGAGCTGGCCACACAAGGTGCCCTTCCTGGTTTTGCTTCAGCTCAGAGGGGCCAACACTTGTGCAAGTCTACTGGCTTTATCCTCAAGATAATTTTTCTTATTCTGCTTTGTTTGCCACAGCAGACAGTGCCACAGCCCTCACGTCCATCACAACCAGCAGGAGACAGCTCCTGCCCAGCTTCCCTGTGCAGCCCCATGGCTGGGCCATGGAGATGAGCAATGATGCTCCCCACAGCTGCAGTCACAGCAGTCAGGGTGCCAATTCATCACCCTTGCCTCCGCTGCAAGAGGCACCCAGCACAGTCCTTTCACAAAGTGGATCAAATGATCTTGGGCTTGTTATCCTAGGACCCAGCCAAATATGTTTACAATGGCTGGCATTTAATTCGGCAAGTAATCCAAAGAACTACTACGTACAGTTTAAAGTGTAAAACATTATTCCTCAAAAGACTTTCAGTCTTTGGTTGTTCCTGACATGGACTGTTCCTGGCAGGTCCTTTCTTCTGAGGTCAAAGTCTTGTCTTCCATTTTAATGTTCTTCATGGATTTGATGCTTCTCTGTTCTCTTCTGCCATCTGTAAAATATCCAGTGACAATGATTAGTTTAGAAACTGACAATAGTTTGAGGAGAGCTGAAGGTAAACTCTGTACATGGATGTAAGATCAGGAATGAATATTCTCACTGCAGATGGGATAACTAGCAATGGCATAAATAAAACTATTTTCCTGGTGTCATGTGAGGAATCCCTGAGAAATTGCTGGGGAAAGGAGAAGTAGTTACGCAACTGACAACTGCAGACGTGCTTTTCTGCTTGGGATGCTGAGGATCACACTCACATGGCTAATATATGATCCCAAAGGAGGAAAGATTAAAGATAGCCACTCTGTTGATCAGAGATGCCATCAGCTGATCTGAGACCTCAGTAGTTCATGTGAGACCCTGTGTTCTGTCTTTGTGATACCAGCACATCCCTCTGGGTGCTGGAAGTTGTCCCTTTGTCGTGTCACGTGTCTCTGTGTTGACTGCTTCCCAGGGCTGGTGTGACACATGGGCCATTCTGTAGCACTGCCTGGGGCAGGCAGGGAGACATCTCTGGTGTTGCTGTGGTGTGGCAGAGTGACTCTTCACAGAAACCTCTTTGTTTTGCCCCTTAGCACTCTAAATACTCTTCTTTCTGTGTATGCTGGATGTGGAAAAACAAATGTTCTCTGGTGGCAAAACAAATTCTAATTGCAGGTATGAAAAAATAAAATTCTTGTGACAAGTTCCTCCTCAGAGGGATGTCACCAGCCTCAGTGGTATTTCACAGGAGTCGAATGTGGCCTGCTGACCTTAGAGATCAAGGGGTCTGGGTCCTGGACTTGACTCTCTGCCAAACAAGCTTAACAGTCTTTTTCAGTGAAAGATGTGAAGGACATGGGAAATCCAGCATACACAATTTATCTTTATTTTAGATAAAATGGATGATGGACACAGAAGCACACCAATAGCTCAGCAAGATGCTGAAGGAGCACTGTTCATCAATAGTGTCAAAAAGTGGATGACAAAACTGGCCGATGGGAGTGATGCAGCAAGCACTCAGCAGTGCTGTTATATCAGAATAGGGCTTGCACCAACCGTGGTTACTCTGAGATTAACATATCCTGCAATGACCAAGATTATTCTGCCTGGCTAATAGCAAGATGTGAAAATAGTATCACAGAGTCATAGAATCATTTAGGTTGGAAAAGACCTTGAAAATCATTGAGTCCAGTTATAAACTTAACACTACCAAGTCTGCCAAACTTGGAGCTGGTACAAGACACATTAGGTGCAGAAGCATACAAATAAGATATTACTGGATCACAGTTTTAAAGGAAGAACATGTATGAAATTATGTGTTTAGGTAAGAAGTGCAGAAGAAATCTAAATAGCTGCACTACAGAGTCTTTCTTCCACCTCTGACATGGCTCAGGCAGTAGTCTGTGAAAAGCTTCAGGTTAGATCTGCAAGAAGACTTGGATATCAGACAGGCACTGTTGAATGTTGAATCTAAAATTACATCCACAAAATCTGTTGTCTGCTCTCAGTCTTGGAAACACATGAAGGCCCTAAACATTTATGCTCCCATCACTAATACCACTTGTGTCTGCAAGCATACTCTTCGTGCAACACAGTGATGGGTAAAAGGCCTCCAGCCTGCCTTCGTATGGGTTTACACATCAAACTGTCCCACCACAGTGCTGTGCAGAAATACCAGCCCAGAAACCTGAAGCTGTGAAGGCTTGCTGGGCTGATGCTGCCAGCAGGCAGGGTAGTCAGGGCAAATGTCTGCACTGCAGTGACTCCTGGAGTGCAGGCTCGCTTCGCTGCACTCTGGTCTGAGAACAGCGACAGGCTGCCCGGTGTGTCTGCTGGGGAGCTGAACAGAGCTGATGCAGGTCTGGTTTCTGCAAGGCTGTGCAGCTGGGTGCCCATCTCAGGCCATGCTGAAGGGCTGTCACAAGCAAGATAAATCTTTCCTGCCCCTTCTTGCCCATGAGATCTGAGCTGATAAGAATTTTCTGGAAATGACAGTCAGATTAGGCTGAAAGCTAAACAGGGAAGATGGTGACTAATTCCACCTGTTGATAAATTGCTTAATGCTGAAAGCATTCACTTATTAGGATGAGCAATGTTTGAGTCCTGCCTTGGTGAAAAGGATCCTGGACCTTATCCAGCCTCCCAACAATTTCCTCAAGCAGAGACTGACCATGTGTTCTGTGGTGAGGCTCTTTGTGTCTCTTGTGCAAAGCAGCACAGCCTCCCTGGCGTAATTAAACATGTATTGGTCCTGAGAGAGAACTAAAGAAATTCATGTTTGTAATATAAAGTGAATCTAAAGAAGTTCTGGGTCTGCTCTAGTACCTCTTTCAAAGTCTTGATACGGGATGTGCCTATAAACACTACCCAATTTGATGCTTAAGTTTACTGGCTCATCTGCACTCCGGGCATACATGGAAAGTAGAGAAAACTTCCTTTGCCAGACTTCTGTTCCCATGTAGTTCTGAATACCCTGGGCTGGGAGATGGCATGAAGGTTATTTTCAAACCCATAATTATGGATTTGCCTAACTTAATTCTTTTGCAATTTATCAAATGAAGGAAAGGAAAAATGATCTTGTGACTGAAGCAGAGGGCTGGCATTCATGAGCTTGGGACTTTATTCATCTGTTCCCTGGGCTTCCTGCTTGGCCCTGGGCAAACTGCAATCTGCCCATGCCAACATTTCCTCCTCTGTAATGTGCAGATAAGAGTGCCTACTTCACAGGGTTTGTGTTAAGCTAAATTCGTTATAATATTCTCATGTTTTCAGGAATTTTTTTCCTGAGGTTTGCACTTGTATTGGAAGTACAAAGAATTATTTTAATCGTGATTGCTAACAATAATGATGAATGCACTTCAGTTTGGAATGTATGCCTCTCACATGTTTGTTTATAGCTTCAGAGCATAATAAATAATTCTGTAGATACAATCTCTTCATCTTGTTCTCCACCCCTCTGCTCACCCTGCATGAACCTGCAGTTACACTTTACACAAGAGCTTCAGGGTTAGCTTGGCCTGCCACATTCCGTCACGGAGTTTATAAACAGTAGGATCATCTCTAAGTGTAGCCTCCCTCATCACAGTATCACCCTGCTATGGTTCCCCAGGCAGCAGCATCTGAGGGGAAAGACAGGAGCATATCTCTCCTACAGGTCAGCAGTGGTCTACATAGCTCCACAACCAATGTCTTTGCTCCAGGGCTTATGAAGATCCTACCTGAATTGTGGTAGTTATGATTTCATGCTCCTGTCAGTGTGAATAGTATTGGCCTCACCATATTCTTGTGGCTGCATGTACTGATGGTCCCTTCTTCTCCCATTACATCCCTCCCATAATTTTATGCTTCCCCCTTGTCTCTGTTTTTTTCTTGTCACTCTCCTCTGAGAAATCTCAAATTGCTTAATTTTTTTTCCTCTGATGTATTCTTCATCCTTTCTCCATTCAATTTAGTATTTTGTCAATTTTTCGTTGGTCTTTCACTTCAGGGAGCTCTGCTTTGTAAAAAAAAATACAGCTGGGTAACAGTGTTTGTTGCTATCCAGAGTCCAGTGGTTAACTCCACTAAGGATGTCTGCATGAGCTCTGGTCCTCACTGCTTTGAAAAAATCCCGAGGAAATGAGGCATGACAGTAACTTGAGGAGAACAAGCTGCCAATATTCCATTTAAAGGCTGGTGCAAACTGTGAGAGAGACGGTCCAGCTGCAAATTAGTTATTTTTAGAAGATGTACCCATGATGACATGGTCACCCTCCTCTCATGTGTTATGAACAGTGGGCGTTAAACACAGAGGGTATCAGATGTCACAGAGTAGATCGATCCCAAGAGATGAGGAGGACCTCAGTCCTCAGCCACATGTACCCTGTATCGTTTTTCTTTGTGAATGTGGTGCATGGAAAAGAGAAGTCTCAGTGAAATAGAGGGAGTTTTGTCATGCTTTTGTATTCCTCTTCTTTTTCTAAATTACACATCACATTTTCTACTGTCAACTTTCTCAGTGCTGAACAAGACACCATATTAAAATATTTTTGAATTGGAGGGAAATTAATCTCCCTGCCTTCTGTCTGGGCTGGTCACCCAAGTCCCTTGGTTGTCTTTCATTTTCATAATTCTGCTAGTATGTCAGATGTTTTTTATCTCACCTCTCAGCCAAAGAAGTTCCTCATCCTTGCACACCAAGTCTTGGTGACTGGCCATGACCATGACCCATTGCATTGGTCTACCCCACAACAAGTCCAGGCTGTATCCTGACTTGTCTCTTTGGGAAATCCCAGTTTCTCAGCTGTTGTGCAGTGACCCTTTTTAAACAGTGATGTCGCCCACACTGGTTCGTGCCCTCACTAAGATGACGGTGGATCTGACGACACTTGTTTCAAGTTTAGCACTAAGACCACAAGGAAGAGAGTGTCTTTAAGGCATCCCAGGCATGATATCCACAAATCAGATCAGCATGTTCTGGCCAGCTCAACACACCAGCTAGACACCAGCTTGCCTTTCAAGTTGCTTCATAGAGGGATTAGGTTTTCTTCTTCTCTTATGTAGCAATAAGGGACCAAAGAAAAGTCCCTTTTAAGAGCTAGTTTCAGAAGGTCTGTCATGCGTCAAAACAGCTGGGTTGTCTTGATTGAGTTACCTTGGCCCAGAGCAATGATTTGAGGTGACAGTTTCTTGGAGGAGCTGTCCCAGCAAGGTCTCCCATGTATCTTCTGTCCTTTAGTTCCCTGTATGCAAAATTTTCTGCTAAGAGCAAACACCTTCCCATCTGGGATTCATGGGGCTCCTTTATAGTCCTGTGAATATTTAGCAGCTCTATTCTGCCTTACTCTTAATGGCTGTCTGCCTGAGGACACTTAGAGGTGCAATATTCTAAATAACTGTAAAGTCAAGGAAACAATCCCCTTCTCAAAAAATCTCTCAGGGCTAAAATTAACTACAGAAGTAAAAATGTGGGGGAAAACAAAATATCTAGTCAAAGAAATGAAACTTTATTTGTTTATTTATCATCAATTAATATCTTGCCTGTTAGCAAGTGGAAATGGCATATTGCTTACGCCAGAGGTATATACCTAGATGTGTTTAATTTTTTTCCTCTGCATAAGGACAACTATAGGCATTAGTAGATGTATAGTGCAATGTAAGGTACTTACAGCTAAATTTGCTTGCTGGCATATCTCTGAACAAAGTTCAAGTGTTGCAAATAGAAGGCATATTTTTAACTTTAAAAGAAAGTTCACAGAATCACGGAATCACTATGATTGGAAAGAATCTCTGGAGATCATCTGGTCCTACCTCCTGCCAAGGCAGAGTCACCTAGACCTGGTGACATAGGAATGTGTCCAGGTGGGTTCTGAATGTCTCCAGAGAGAGAGACTCCATGACCTCCCTGAGCAGCCTGTTCCAGTGCTCTGCCACCCTCAACATGAAGAAGTTCTTCGCATGTTGAGGTGAAACTTCTTGTGTTTTAGGTTATGGCCATTGCACCTTGTCCTGTTGCTGGACACCACTGAAAAGAGTCTGGCACCATCCTGCTGGCACCCACCTTTGAGATATTTATATGCATTATTGAAATTTGCTCTCTGTCTTCTCTTCTCCAGACTAAATAGGCCCAGTTCCAGCAGTGTCTCCTCATAAGAGATGCTCCAGACTCCTCATCATCTTCCTGGCTCCCCACTGGACTTTCCCCAGTCACATCTTTTCTTTCTTATACTGAGGAGTGTAGAACTGGACAGAGCTTTCCAGATGTGGCCTTGCTAGGGCTGAGTAGAGGGGCAGGATCACCTCCATCAACCTGCTGGTCACACTCTTCCCGATTCACTCCAGGAGTTGGCCCTCCTGGCCACAACTGCACTGCTGGCTCATAGTCAACTGGTCATCCACCAAGACTGCCAGGTCCTTCTCCACAGAGCTGCTCTCTAGGAGGTCAGCCCCCAGCCTGTGCTGGTACTTGGGGTTATTCCTCTCAAGGTGCAGGATCCTGCACTTGCCCTTGTTGAACCTCATGAAATTTCTCTCCACCCAGTTTTCCAGCCTGTCAAGGTCCTGCTGAATGCCAGCAGTCTTCAGGTGTATTGGCCACTCCCCCAGTTTCATAGCATCATCAAACTTGCTGTGGGTACATTCCATCCCTTTGTCCAGGTCACTGACAAACAAACTGAATAAGACTGGACCCACTCTTGATCCCTGGGGATCCCAGTTAGGCCTCCAGTTGGATTCTACTGCACTGATCACAACCTTTGAGCTCTGCTGTTCAGCCTGCTCTTGTTATAGCCTTAGTGCTCATAAATAGACAATGCTGTAATGAGTACAGAGAAGAAATATGCTTCTAGAAAATTGTCTGGAAAAGGATATCTCTGTCTATGCACTTTAGTGAAGTTAGCTTGGTCTTAAGGTCTGAGAGTAATACTGGTACGATACCAGACTTTCTACTAGCCTTATGTACCTACACAGTACTTTATCATCATAGGCAAAATGCTGTAGCTGGAGGCAAAATTAGGCATTGTGCATACAAACACAATAAAATGAAGCATTTTATGCAAGAAGATAATCTTTGTCATGCCTTCATAATAAAATTTTTCCTTGTAACTTCTCTAACCAGAACTGGATCTGAAAATTCTCATCTTAATTTTTGCTCTGATCTCTATGTATTTGATCTTCAGTAGTGAAGATTTGAAACATTTCCCAATCTTTCTACTCTCCCATTCAAAGGGAAGAGAAACATTGCATCAACATTTTATTTTACTTTTTCTCCAGATTTCTCTTTTCCTTTCGTATCAGACCTTCAGAAGAAAAAATTCCTCAAAACAGTAAGTTGTCTAATCTGGGTTTCACATCTCAGCTGCTATTACTGTAGAAATGATTTTGTTTAGAGACAGCTCGGCAGCATGTGACACTCTATCATCAAAACCCAGCAAGCCTCAGTCATGTGTTTAGTGCCATCTCGGCATCTTTGTCTATAGCAATTTGCCACATCCTTCAAAAAAACAGAAGTCCAATTTTGAGAACTTGTGCCTGTTAAATGCAGAGCTCTGCAGAGGGGATGAGATTTTATGTTTTGACCAAAAAAAGCCACTGTAGAAGAAGATTTTGAGAAAGAGCTATGTGAGGAAACCTGGCCAACATAGCAAGGTTCCAAACTGGGTAAGAGGAGCAATAGCAATACAATGAACTTTTACTTCTGTCTATATAAATTAATTTCTTAATTTAATTATGCTATTATGCCCACAAATTTGTATCAAATCCAACGACATAAAACCAAACTCCATTTAATGAAGACATAATAACACAGCAAGATCCCACTGTGTAATTACACTAAGGCCTTGATAAGTAGCCAAATGAACCCGCTGTCCTTTCTCTTGTCCTTTGGTGACAGTCGTTTGTTGTTCTGCTTGAACTGAAGCAATTTTTTTTTTTCTGCACTGTGAATGCTCACATTAATATTTCTTGGAGTCTCCTCTGCAGCATGGGTAGGTTTAAAAACAAAAGCCAGAGCATAGTGTGTGACCTAAGCACTAGAAAAGTCAGGCCCGAACTGTGCAGGAACTTATCTCAAGGTGCAGGATCCTGCTTGGGAGACCTTGCTGAGACAGTTTCCTCTGCTGCCGTCATGGAACACTCAAGATCTAAGGTGGCACTTTGGTGCGCTTTATTTGCAACATGCGTTCAATCACCAGGTGATTTTAAAAATTTATTAAGTTCAAGAGCACTGTGAGCTCATAGTAAGCAAAAGGTCATTGACCTGTGCTTTGATGGATACGGTTACTGTCTTTTTTTTGTGATGGCGGGCCCTGCTAGCAGTCACATGACTATTCAGACCTCTTTTCGTTGTTTGAGATTCAGGATACACATGGGCTGAGCTGCACTGGTAGCCCTACTACTTCTCCTGGCAGCAGCCCTGATAAAAAATGTTGAATTAGAAGGGAATGTGTGTTGCTTGCATGTTTAACACATTGGACTTTTCAGAGAACAATATTGTCCTAAAGAAGAACTGCATAGATGATACTATCTGTGGTGTGGTGCTGAGGTACATCAGGAGCAGAGCTCTCTGCAGCTTTACATTTGGGTGTGGGACCTTGGGAGAAAGGCTGACACTTACAACACTTCCTCACTCAGGTCTGCAGTCGCTGAGACTGAAATATAACTATAGGTTCACGCTTACGTTGTGTTTTCAAAGACTTATAGAATAGGGTTGGAAGAGACCTTTAAAGGTCATCTAGTACAACCATCCTTTTGTGTGTAGCCTCCTGCCTTGGTTTGTTTCTCTTGCCTCATTAGGCTGTAAGCTCTTGCCTCCAGGTGCTGCTAAAAAAGTAATGAGTAGATCACTGCACGTCCTTTGCACGTGAGCTGTATTCTTCAGTCTTGCTTGGCTGGGTATGACATGGTGCTTTTCCTGCTCCCTAAGTGGATGAACACTCTCAGCTGGCCAGAGTAACTTTAGATGCAAGTAATAGTCAAGGGTCTCCATTGGCCTGTTTGTGCTTTTTGTTTTATTCAACTCTGTTGTCTTCAATAGCCAATTTGGCTAAATAGAGATAATGAAGAAAAAAAGTGAGAAAAGCTGTAGCTGAGCTGGTAAAACAGGCTTTCCTATGGCAAGTGGGCTCTTCTTATCTAGTAAGCAGGACTTAAGGGTTTGATGCTCTGATATCCTGTATCTTGTGACACTGGTAATACTAAAGCAAATACCTTTCTATAAGCTGGCAATTTTTTCTGTCCACTTTGCATTCAGGCAAATACCCATTCAAGGAGCCAAGCCAAAATCGTTATAAATGAATATTCATAAGAGAAAATAATGAGTGAAATGACAAGCTAAAGGGCCAAAATGTATTCACCTACATGGCTCTTTCCTATCCCAACTGAAAGATTAGCTTTTGTAAGCATGTTATTTAATAATCCCAGACATCTAACCCATGTTTAAGTAGCTGTTGCCGGTCTCCACACATTTTTAACCCATGATGTAAAAGCACTGCATAAAGTCAGCACTGCGTGTAGCATAAGTGCACCCTTCTATTGAAATTACATCATCAGAAGTGTTATTTTCATAGAATGAAAGAATCATTTACGTTGGAAAAGACCTTTAGATCATCAAGCCCAACTGTGATTTTGCTGGTAACTGATGAAAGTTACTTAACCTTCTTAAAGCCTGTGGACAGACACCTTTAAAAATCCTGAAAATTAGAGAGCTATGGTAGAAGGGCAGCTAACAATTTCGTAGTTTGCCTTGTTTTTCTTTTCTGGCAAGAAAAAAGGGCCTGGGAAAACTCTCCTAAGTTGAAATTGCAGCTGTGTCACAGAAATGACACGAGCACAGGAAATAGTTGCCTTATAGCTGCTCACTGGGGTCCCAGATGACTTCAGTGACGTTCGCTCCATGTGTGTGCATCAGGGGCAGCAGAGTAATGTTCCCAAAACCAGTGCTCCTTGGGCCAGCAATGGGTTTCTCTGCCCCATTCAGGCCTTCTGTGACAAGGGTGCTTGGAGAACTGTATGCTCTTACAGGGGCTCCTATACTGCTGCTTTACTTCCTCTACAGAAAATTATCCAACATGAGGGACACTTCTATTGTTTTTGTCAAAGAGAAATATGAAATACTTACATCCCTTTGCAGTTAATTAGATAATTATGTAATTTTGTATCAGAAGAGCTTCAAGTGATTGAACTGTTGAAAGTGGTAACTTCAATTATAGGAAGCCTGCAGGGACAATATTGCAGCCGCAGTAGTAATAAATAATTGCCATCATACTAACAGATAAGACAGAGGCATGCTACTTCTCAGTTGTCCTAATGGCTGCATAACTTGATAAGAAGAATACCACTGCTGATAGATAAGAAAGCACTTGATATTTTACTAGGTCAAATTTAAATTACTCTTTTAAAAATGCTTTTGTAAACAAAGCAATTATTTTCTCAGGTGTGACAAGTTTGCATGCTTCCTGCTAGGAAAATAAATTACTTGGGAATCAAGATGTATGAAGTCACACAAGACAAAGAAGGAACAGCATTTTAAACAAAAAATCACAGGTGACCCATGTGCTGAAAACTCCTGTCAGAGCTGGTAGTAGCAAACAAATCAGTGATGTGCAGGGTTTATAACTTTATAATTAAGACTATATTGTTAAGACTAAAAGGAAAGTACGCACATGGAAGACTGTAACAAAACAGGACTAATATCTGTAAAGATCAGAAGATATGCATATCTTCGTCTATCTTGCTTTTCATTGTGATTTAAAATGCTAAGTTAGCTTATTGCTATAAAATTATTATCTAAAATCAAATGCTGGGGTTTTTTTACTGTTATCCCTTCTATTTTTGTATTTTACTGCTGTTGCATTTAAATCCAAATGTCTCCATTCAAACATTTTGCAAATACATGGAATAAAATAACCCTGGAATCCTAATGGACAGCTTTATGAAGCATATTGGATAAATGTAAAGCAGACATTACTAGTATTTATTTTGCAAAAGACTTTGATGAAATTTTTGTTTAAGGGTTGTGTAAGTACCAAGCTAACTACTGACATTTTTGTATAATAATCCTTTCATTTCTAAATTTTACAAGTTTTCGTGCTTTTTTTCACAGCTTCAATTTCTGTTTGGTAGTATGAATTCATCCTCCTGCCAGCATCCTATAGAGAAGGAGGAACTGAATGAAGAGTGGAGAAAACCTGAAGGGTTCTCCTGTCGCTCTGAAATTCAGTTACTCCTGACTCGTTTTCTATAATGATATATAGGAATCCTAATTAACAGTTCTGTAACTGTTTGACAGCAAAATAGTAAATATTTGTAAAGTCCTTTCCTGGTTCTAAACTCTGTTTCACATAATTTCATTTTATTTCAAGGTGTCTTAGACTTACAGATGAGAAAGATGACAGAGTAGCAAATGGTGTCTTGTCAGACACCTCTCTTAGTGTCTGTGAAGGTACTTCACAAGCAGCTTCATCTTTGCCTTTTTCTTTCAAAAAATTATCTTAATGGAGCTGGTTGTCTGGTTGAAGGGAAGCAGCAAATGATGTGTGGACAGAAAGGAAAATGTAGGTGATAGAGTAGGAAATGGAGAAAATGACAGATCCCTCACTTCTTCAAACACACACACAGAAATGCTGCACTTCACAAACACTCCATAATTATGGAGAGATAGTATAACACAAAAGCAAACTCTTTAATTGTGTGTACTGCTGGCTGCAGCACATGATGGGTGTTTGGTTGGGAATGAATTAAAGAGATGTGTAAACATATTTTTTAATCAGGCACTGGTGTTTTCTCCTTGGCAAGCCATTAGGACAATGTAGGAGGCACACATGGGATGAGGACACCCTTAACATTCATCTTCAGAGTTGGACAGAGAGAAACTTGCCTCCCTGATTTCTACAGAGTGAGAGTACAACCTGGTTTGTGGCTCCTCAAGGAAAACCTTGTCCATGCGCGCTCAGAGCAGGACATCACTACACACAGGATCAAATGCCGGCTGTGGCTGAGGCCTTGCTCCTGGTCCAGTGTCTCTGCTGGAGATAGAAGACGTGAGGAGGAAAAAAACCCAAAGGCCTGTGCTGGCAGGAGCCAGGAAAGCTGCTGCTGGCAGTCCATAAATGCAGTGGGTAATAGGTTGTGCTGAGCTGGCAGGACAGCTCGTGCGGCAGAGAATGCCATGCATACATTTTTTCAGGACCCAGTTCAAGCTGGGACTTGATTCTCCCTCTCCTATTTTTAAACCAGAATGACACAGTTGATTTCAGTGGGCAGGCACAGGTTTACTGCTGAGTTTAGTAACCCAGATCATTCAGATATTCCCTTCACCTGAATATATGCTTACAGCTGTGGCCTGCAAAGGGGAGAGGAAAAGCCTTTTCCCACCATGCATGATGCCACAGGCAGATTGCACACTGCGCTGGACAGGGCAATTCAGATCCCACACAAAATGCTNGCTTTTCTAGCAGTCACACACATCCACAGCCTACCCACAGCGGCTTATAAAATAATAGAACAGTAATAAACCTGAAGAGATCCCCTGATGCCTGCTTCCACTGCACCCCAAGCATGATCTATTTTTTCTTGCTCCGAGCAGGTGGCAGTGTGGTGGGGACTTGATCCCTTTGCTCTAAGGAAGCCTTCTTCTCAAGTACCAGCCTCCTATGCCTTGCTGGGATTCACTCTACACACATTAGCTAAAAGGAGTATAAGAAAGCTGGAGAGGGACTTAACAAAAATGTGTAGCGATAGAACAATGGAGAATGGCTTCAAAATGAAAGAGGGTAGGTTTAGATTAGATATTAGGAAAAAATTCTTTACTGTGAGGGTAGAGAGGTTGCCCAGAGAAGTTTGAGATGTCCCAATCCTGGAAATTTTAGGCAACCCGATCCAGTGGAAGGTGTCACTGATCATGACACCATGACTGGGGGTTGGAATGAGATGATCTGAAAGGTGTCTTACAACCCAAACCATTCAGTCATTCTATGATTCAGGTGGCTGGCAGCTGCCAGAGCTGCTCCTCAGCTGGGAAGAGCAGGGAGTCCGCAAATGGCTCAGCCCTGTAGCAAAGGGCACCTGGAAAGCAAGGCTGACATTGTTGGGGATCTGAGGTTACATTTTGGGAATGAGGGAAAGGAATGTCAGAAGGACCAGGACAGTCTAGAGAAGTGGCCACCACTGCCTTCCGTGGTGGCCCTGGCACCAGCAGCAGCAGGTCCCTCCCTGCAGCCCCTAGCTGTAGTGCTGCACTGCGCCTCGCTGTCCCTCCCTGAGGCAGGAGCCCAAGCCTCTGTCTTCCAGCTGCCATCATCTTCCTCCTGCCACGGAGATCCCTTGGTTGGGCCGTGCCCAGGTGTGACGCGCTGCCCCCGTAGCAGGGTTGTCTGGCCAGGCACAGCCCGGCCCAGAGCGTGTCTGCCAGGGTCATGCAGTGTGTGTGCAACACTCGACAGGTCTTACAGAGGTCTGTTTTGAGACAGCAGCGATGGCGTTAATTATGACTGGCCTTTATTAAGTAATGGTGTAACTTCATTAAATTCACTGCAATTAGATCATCAGTTTTGACTTTTTTTTTGCCACAGGAGTAATCTAGAGACAGTCCACAGTCACCAGAGGACAGCCAAATTAAATGTTCAGGCTGGAATCAACTTAACAGGCAAGGTTAAGCCTGGCTTTGGACGTGGATTGAGCAGTATGGTCAGACACAGCTTACACCCTCAGCTGCTGTGAGCAAGCCCAGCTTTAGTGAAGGAGAGAAAGCCATTTCCATCCATATGTAGTGATAAATCCAGAAAATATGTTGCCTGGTGAACTCAAAATAATACAGCAGTCTCTGCGCTTGCATAGGTTAGAAATACAGTATTGTTTTATACTGCTTTGCCTAATTCCATATGGAAACTGAAAGGAATGTTGAATGACCATTAATATGGTCATATTCATATGCCTGTACAGTGACCTCTACCTGAGGGCTTTTACTCCCACGGTAATTCCAGTTAAAAAGAAATTCCATCTCTAATCTAAATAGTCAGACCAGTGAAATATTGGAAGCACAAAGCAGGCCTGAGTGGGTGTGCCTGTCCCTGTAGTCAATGCCAGTAAGATAGGAAGGGTTGGTGCTATTTTAAACACAACCATTGCACTTTTCCTGCAACACCCCTGCGTGTACATCTAGTGTGGTGTGCACTTAGCTCCAAAATGGGCAGTGAGGAAGCTGACAAATTTTGTGTGTGTTTGAACTTTCATAACCCCCTCATCTGATGTGCTGCAATCCCTGCAGCAGCAAAAGACTTCCTGCCTCTTGTGCCTTGAAGAAATAAGTTCTCACTACTTTTTCTAGAGTAAAAAATGAGAAAATATTTTTCAACTTTACTTTTCACTTTTTCTGGCTGGTCCAGTGGACACCTGTAACTCACTAGATCAATTGTAATAATTTTTTAATTCTTTCTCATTATTTTTCCTTAGTTCTCTCACACTGTCCTTCTCTCCTTATTTTCATCCAAATTTGTCAACCTTCCACTTCAGAGCCTAGTCTTGTTTCATATCCTCCCTTGGTTTTAGAGTGTTTCAGACTTCTCCATTCCTGGGGACCAGGATGGAAATTCAGCCTTTTGTCTCCTACTTGTCCCTCACTCTGGGGAAAGCCATGTGACAGCACACAGGAGTCGTGATTTTTGAATGCTTTCATGCTCTGGGATTGCTTAATCTGTTTTCTCCCCCCAGCACCCACTCTTCCCTTCTTCACACTGTTTTTGTGGAGTGAGTCTGACTGAAGCTGCAGTAGGAGAAGCCAGACCAGCACTCAGTCTCCTGACACCCCTCTGGGAAGCCAGGCTTCTGCAAACCCTGCCTGACCCATGTGCCACATGACTTCAGCCCATGCTTCTTGACAGCAGCAACAAGGAGTTGTTAGTTATCCTTTCCATTCAGGTATCTTCATTTGCTGTCCATACTCAAAGAAAACTTTAAAGCATTTCTGTGGTGTGTTAATTTGTAGAAAGTGCCCAAGACCGTGCAGTGGAAGAAAGGAATGAAAAGACAAAGAATTTACATCACTGGTTACACCTTTTTGTCCTCTTCTGGACTCCTTCCTCTGTGACCATGTGCAAGTCACAATATTTCTGTGACTCAGTTTCCACTTTAACAATGAAGCAATAATCCCTGCTTTCTAGGAATGCTGTGAGGATAATGCTTCAACCATTGCATAATGTTTTGGGATCATCATTCAGGAAAGTCACAACAAGTGACAGCAAGAGTCCAGGCGTCTGTCCTCAACTGTTTTAGTTCACAGCATGAAGAACCTCCTGTAGAGGGTTCACTAGCCTCAGCTCTGGTGACACACTTGCACTACCCTCATCTCACAGGGAAAAAGGCAGAAAAAATAGTTTTCTCTGTGAGTCTCTATACGAGGCTTGTATGTTCTAACACCTTCCATGCACAAGATATGTTGTGCCGTTACTTAAATACAAGAACTTGAAGAAACACAACAGTTAAAGAAGTGGCTACAAGATGGTAAAACTGGAATTGTTCAGTCTGTATTTGTGCAGGGGAACAAGTGTCCTGCTACAGAGAAATAGTGAGCAATTACCAGTTCTAATTTGTGGTAGGAATTTTATTTGAATGAGGATTTAATCTATGATTTATATATCTGAGTTCAGAGGAATTCCTATTGTGTCTTGTCCCGAGGTGGCTAATGAGCCTTTTCTCCACTGGTGGATCTGTGTAGCTCTTGTCAGCAAGAACTGTAGCTAATATTTTGGTACCAACAGGGAAATAACTCCTAGTGCTTAGCAGTATTTCTGAAGCAAAATCAAAAGCAGAAAGCTGTTCTATTTTATTCCTCTTTTCCTTTTGGGAGGGAAGTCACAGCAGCTCACTGTGGCTTAGTCAGTAAATCCCCAGCTGGGATTTGAAACTCATGACATCAGAGAACAAAGCATCTTTGCTGTGCTAATGTAGGCAGCAGTGATGTGTCATCGGCTACCACGCACATGTTAGTGTATCATGAGGGATCACTTCTGTTTCATGGACAAGGAGCAACCTTATACTTGGGTACTATGTAAACACTATGTCTATTCACAGTCTCTCTCCTTGGGTAATGGTTCTCACATACAAAGTAGCAGCATGCAAAAATCAGTCTGCCTATGAATGAATTACTTTGATCAGGGCATTTTGTTAGTGTTCTTTATTTTTAGATAGTGATAAAAGAAGCTTCTTTTGTATGAGAGTCACAGGCCAAAGAAATAAAAACATGATTTGTATAAAGTGTCAACAGGAACTCATCCATGCATTGGGGTTCCTGGAAAGCAGAAGGTAAAGAGTAGCATCCAGAATACTCTTTGCTATAGCTATTTTTTGAATGCCGAAAAAATAGAGCAGGAGCACAGAAATTGCTGCCTAAAATCATGTCAGCAATAAGCTTAGCTCTATTTTCCTTTCTTAAAGAGTGCCCAGCTGCCACAAACTCAAAAATAACAGCCTTTAATTAACAGTATCAAGAAATCCAGCTGTTGCTGGGTATGTCCACATGTGAAATGTTGAAATGAGTATCAGGGTTTTATGTGTGACTACCTGGCTCCAGCTATTCCACAGGACCTGTGTGTTTGCACAGACCAGTCCTGTGCAGCTTCCTGTCGCAAGGTGAGGTCTCATCCTCTCCGGCAATGAGGGGAAACATCTGTGCACAGTTCCCATGTGGTGGCGGATGCTGCATGGGAAAGTCCCAGTGCACCACAGAGTGCCTGCATCCACCAGAGCTGCTGAGTCCCTCACATGTGGAAAACATTCCATACTGTGCTGTGGCTTCACCTGGGCGTGGGCAACCTGCCTGCAGGCCACCTGCCAGGCTGTCCTGGTACAGTCACCCTCAGTCACCTGTGACCAGTTTCCACCTTACCCCAGCAGCGTGGGGGCAGTGCCGTGTCTTGGGCTCAGCCATGGAAGGGGAAAGCCACATGTGCTGGGCCCCAAGAGACCAACTGCTGCTTACAGGTATTTCTGCTCTCTGTGGAAATGTGCTTACAAGGTTTTGGAAGGTGAATATGTCGGTGTATTTTCATAGTCTAGCTTACATATGGTTTATATTTCCTGTGCTATTTCTTCACGTGAGTTATCTCATTTCTGCTCCCCTTCTCTCTCTCTCTCTCTCTAGTGCCTTTGATAATTCAAAACAGACTGTAGTTAAAAAGTGAATTATGCCCTTCTAAAAATCTTCTTACATTTTTATTACAATTCAGAGTATTCTTGTTATTATTCCAGCTCTCCAGCAATATAATTAACTACTTGAGGGATTTTTAAAGTTGTGTCATAGTCATTATTCCAAGAGTCTTCACCTCTACAACAGCAATTTTGAGCATAAGGATGTAAGTAACTGGCAATATTTTGTAAAACTAGGTATTGGATCATGGCAGGAAGGAATCATCCTCTTCAAAGTTATAAATGAGACCTAGGAAGAGAAGATAAACACATAAAAAATGTTAGAATATTACCTTTTAACCAGTTTGGGAAATAGCAGCAGAGATGCTGCTCCCTCACAGCAAAGGTGAGGAAGTCAATCTGTTCATTCATTTCGGAAATATGGTTACAGCATATAATAACATACAAGGGCAAACCGCATATTTAAGTTCATCTCCTATGCATTCCGAATTATTGCCATTACATCCTCTTTCCTTGAATACTTTATACACCTCACTGAAATTTCTCATTTTCTTTCACAATTCTAAAACATCATTTGACAATGTTTTTGTACGAAAGTGTTTAAATATGTACAATCACTGTCTCCGTTAAGAATTGCAGTGCCAGACATAACGCTGTGACATTGCTGTCTGAAACCCTAGGACTGTGTTGTTAAGAATTGTAGTGCTCTGAGCCATTACTGTAGAGGTTGTAGAGAAACTTGTATTAAGTCCCATTGTGGGCAATTGAGGACTTGACAGTTTCTGGAAAACAGCAACAAGCAAACTTTAAGAATGCAGATGCTCAGTAGTGACAAAGAATACCATACTTAGCAGAAAGGGCTTGGGTATTGTGCTATGGCACTAAATGCTAGGCATGAAAAATCATCTTTGGGAAAGAAAAGTGCTTTCTAGCTGAATTTTTGTGGAAAATCTGAAAAGAGGACTTTAATTAAAAGCTGTATGTAGTAGAAGTACAAACCTATTGACACTTAATGTCAGTGACAGTCATCAGAGAAAGGGTAAGAGGGCTTTGTACAGGTGCCATACGTGACTCTCTGCAGCCTTTTGTGCATATGTTTCTACCTGTCATTTTGAATCTGTGCTAACATGACAAAGCAATGGTTTACAACTAAAACACTTTAATTTATTTTAAATAACCTCAAGTAGTACAAAAATTTATTCACAGAAGCTAAAAAGCTTATAACTTACTTTGTGTTCTATGTATACTACACAGGTTTCACATTTAACAGTAACTCAGGATTTTCAAAGTGACACAGTCATCAGAGAGGTGTTTTGTGGTGTCTTGCCTAATGATGATATGATAATCTATTCAGGAGCTAGAAATGGCCCCAAAGAAACTATTACAGTGCAATAATGTACTGGAAAAGACATAATCAGAGCCCATAGAACTGGGGAGAAGCCTTCAAACAGAAGTGTTTTAGCAGCGATTGTTCCCAGCAGAACTATGAAGCCTGTCTGGCTATACTCTATTGAAGAGGAGGCTGAGAGGCACAAATATTTATGAACTTGGCTGGCAGCTGAGCAGCAGATTTCTGAGCTCCTGAGGGCACTTGAGAAGCATAAACTGCAAAAAATCACCCAGAGAGAAAGTAAAGGGTGAGTTACAAGCACTAATAGCCTACAGGTTGAAAGGAGTCTGTATATACAAGCAAATACCCTCAACCCCAAACCCAGACACAGCGGGGTGCCCTGCTGTGGCTCAGACTTGCTTGCTTCAGCAAGCGGTAGGGACAATCAACACATGTTCATTTGAAAAAGTAAAAAAAAAGGATAGATCAGGAAAAAACATTTTTCATGACTAAATACAGAGTTTTTGTCTGACTTGGTCTCCATCAATTGTTGCATGCTAAAGCACTGAGCTGTCCTAAATTTTGTGCAAGCCACCGACTGAGCAGCACAATTGTTTTATTAGCAGTAATTGACACCAGAGGCGATGTCACGAGACCACAATCACCACTAAACTTGCTGAGAAGCCAGTATCAGGCAGAGATGCTACTGTAGGTATGACAGTAAACTGTTTCCATTGGGCATTCCTGTGCAGCACAGGGTGCGAGCAAATAGGCCCTTCCTGAAATCCACAATTTTTTTCAGTTCTACTAAGTAAACCAAATATGCTTACAGAAATTCTCAGTCAATTAGTCAATGCTTCTGAAAGCTGCAGACTGGACTATATGGTATCAAATTTGCAAAGAGCTAAATTTGCTGTGTCCAATTAATGTCAGCAGCAACACATTACAGGCAGTAATTTTTAAGAAGTTGCTTAGTGTTGCCCAGGATCAGCTCTGGTTGAATGAAGGGGATTTGGAGAATTCTGAGAAATCAGAGAAGCTGCTCAGAATGAATATTTTTCTACAGGACTTATGAAGGGTGTAGAATTTTGTTCAGCAGGTCTCAAAATGAACCAATGCAAGGATATCTTGATGGCCTCTTAGGATGAAATACTTCCTACCACGGGAAGGAACTTCCTAGTTTCGACTAGGTAGATGTATAAGAGCAAGGGGTTTATATATGTAAGGAAATAAATATTTTGTAAGGGAACAGTATCTAGTAACTTACATGTATCTAGTAACTTACATGGCCTCATTTCTCACTGTCTCAGAGGCCAATGACACACAGGAATCCCTAGAAAAGCAAGCTGGAAAAAATATGTCAGATTTGAATCTGATTTACATCCTCCGCAGAACTCAGTGCAGATAAGTATTTTGCTTGAAAACCTTAAAAAATTGTTGAGATAAGAGGCACATCAGGCTGTGTTGCTGCAGAACAAATGAAAAGCTCTGAAAAGCCAAGTTCAGGTCAGTGCCAAGCACCAAACCCCTCCACAACCACGAGAGGCAGGAGTGAGTTTTCCCAGCTAAAAAAATCCAAACCCAAACCAAAAACCAACAACAACAACAAAAAAACCCCAAACCAAACACGCTTATATACATAAAAGAGCACAGGAATTTTCCATGGGGGTGGGGAACAACAATAGAGAAGTGATGACCTTGGGATGGCGCCTGGAGCCTGAACAGCTTGGCTATTGTATGGAAACAGCTGACTTCTGCACAGGAAGCAATCATTGCTGATTAGGGACTCCAAACCCCATCTCTATTTTTTTCTGTCCTTTTTTTTTCTGTACATAAGGCAAAGCTCCCGAGGGCTCTTCACAGCCTCACCAAACCCCCCTGGCCTGCTACACCCGGGTGCGTGCGTCACGGGCGGCAGGGAGGCATCAGCCTGAGGGGCCCTGCAGTTCCTGCACTCTGGCTGCCAGGGGACACGGGATCCAAGGGCACAGGGTCAGCCTAGAAGGCACTTTTTGGGACACAGTCACTGATATTCTGCAGTGGACCTGGGATGTGGCCTTCTATTTCTTGTTGACTCTGTGGGCTTGTTCCCAGGTAACCCAGTTTAAAAAACAAATTTTCATTATTAGTGCTTTAATGTTTATTCCCCTTGCAGCATTTTTGTAACAGGTTTTATCAATGAGTTAAATGTTAAATTAATGCTAGATGGAATGTTGTCAATTTGAGGATGAGCTCCTTAAAAGCACACTGTGTTGAAAAGCTTCAGCCTTTACTGGCTCAGGAATAGGGATGTGGAGAACAAAATGAAGCACA
This sequence comes from Oriolus oriolus, assembly GCA_013400235.1. NCBI lineage: Eukaryota > Metazoa > Chordata > Aves > Passeriformes > Corvidae > Oriolus > Oriolus oriolus. The sequence continues at coordinate 844,287 of VXBT01007300.1, read as the reverse complement.
AAAACAGCCTCCTGGAGAGCAGGAAAAATTGTAGGTTTAATTGCACACCATGAGTTTGTTAAACCTATGTACTCTGAATGCACAGAGGAAAAAAGACAACCACAAACACTGCAGCCAGCTGGGTGGAGGTCAGTAGGGGGGTGCTTGCAATTCTTGTTGATTCAGCTAGGAAAGCCTGCTCCGAAGATATGGGGAGCACTGAGTGGGGATGTAGGTGGAAGGACAGAAAAGGGGAGGGCACTGAAAAGCCCATTAAAGTTCCTTCCCGCATCTTCTTCCAGTGCAGCGACCAGGGAGGAAAAGACAGAGGGGACAGCAAAGAAGCAGAGCTTAATTAATTGGCTGGAAAAGGCACAGAGGAAAGGATGCCTTGCTCCGTAAGCTGCCTCAGTCTCTACCTCTTCCCAGGAGCTCGTCCTGCTGCCACTGTGCTACCACCCCCCACCCCTCCAACCTCCCCCCCCGAGGTGTTTCAGCTCATGCCCCATGAGGAACACAAGTATCATGAAGAATTTAAGCAACTCCAGACTTAACCAACAGCAGAGCTAGGGTTTTTCAGATTTTAATGACGGATTTGTGTGTCTGTGGAGGCAGTTAGGGACTTAAGCTTCTTTAGGCTTAAAATATTTAGACTGTAGTTATGTTGACATACTTTATCTAGTGACACCCACATTTGGTATTATGCTGCTTATGCACTGCTTGCCCAGTCCAGGGCAACCAAGAGATGCTGTGACTACCCTGTCCCACTGCAGTGCTGTGCAGCTGTCTTGCTGCTTGGTAGTTTCAGATGCTATGGCAAATTGCTAAAGGTACAGCACTGTGACAAAGCAGTTGAGATCCATGTTGATGAAATATGTTACTTAGTCGATGAATTTTACATGAAGTGATTCAGACTGCTATCAGCTAAAGGAAAGGAGAGGCCAAGGGATGATAGTCCCTATGTGATAGGATGTTTTTAAGGTATCATTTAGCTAAATCTCTAGGAAATACCAGTGGAACCAGAGGTCACGATACCATGTTTACTCTTTTACTACTCTGTTGTTTGGTGCTCTAGAGTTTTGGTTAACAAACTGGTCCCGTTTGTGATGATTGTATGTTTTAATTTCCACCATGCTTCAAATATTACATTCAGTGAAAGCAAGTAGAAGCAGCTGTTTAGCCTGGCAAGTTTGTGGGAGGATGGCTAAAGCTGGAACTGCATAAAGAACAATGCTAAAACTGATATGAGATGTTATATTCCTCCATCACCTCCTTTTAAAACATTGCCGGGAAATCTCACTTTGCTCTGCTGACCTTCTCTCTGTTTCAGGTACACTCCTAAGTGTCAGTGCAAGTCTTTTAGGTAGTCACTTCTAGAAAAATGGATTTGGGATTTAGACAGATGTCTTTTCAGAGATGCATTGAGAATAATTAAAAATACAGCAAGCCTGAGTTAATTAATCAAAAGAATTATTATATTAAGTATATCTGAGATCTTCAGCCCTCCAACACAGAACACTTTCTTTCAACACACAGTATCCGAGAAGCCCCAGAAAATGGTTAGGCATGTTTGGAAGTGACATGGCTGCTTTCTAAACAGTGCTTATCTTGAAGATACGTTTTACTCTGAAAAGACACAGTCATACTAAGACAGTCTTTACCATATGGTATTCTTTGCCAGTCTGCTCCCTTGATTTCTGCACCATGTAAGCAATATACTTCAGTGCATAATTTCTAAAATAATGTCTTAATTTCATAAATTTGGCAAATTAAAAGTTTGGTTTCTAATATATTCTATTCTGTTCATCACAACACTAATACCATTTCTAGCATGACAGCCTTTCAGGTAAAAGATTTCAAGGCTGGAATTTTTCACCTAGTTTTAATTGTCTATAGTTATGGGAAGAGCCTCAGCCTGAGCCAGGAACCCTCTTCAGTCAACTCAGATCAAGAGGAAAATTCATCCTTTCCCAGTTCAGATGTATCAATTGACCCTGAACCTCCCTGTGTGAGGTATTAAAGTTCCTAATGGCACCCAAATGTCACCCACGGAAAACAGATGTTGAGTAGATGTCACTGTGGGGATAACCATATACATGTATCTATGGGTAGTGGCCACTGTGCTTGTTTGTCCATCAGACATTCAGCTATTTAAGATGACTGAAGCTTTAAAACTGCTCTTAGGATAGTTTTTATCCAGTGTTCTTGGATGAGCATTATATGCTTACACAGCATTACTCACAGCAAAGGCCTAACATGACTGAAGTCCTTAGGCATCACTGTAATCCTTAGTATTATAACAAAATTCTTACTAGCCATATTTTTTCCTAACATTTAAGCAAAAATTTCCTTTGGTCACTGAGCTGAATTGCTTTCCCCTTACTACAGTAGATTGATATTTCAATAAGTTAACAGTCTTCTGATTTTTCTAATGTGTATCCTGATGCCCTTTGTTTAGCATGCCCTGAACTGTCTTGGTGAAAAAATTACAAAACTTTTAAAAACATTTAATTTTCCCCTTTTCCCATTTTTTCTCTTGTTATTTTCTACTGTGTGATTTTCCTTTCACTCTGCCTTTGCCTTAAGTTGTGATCCAGTGACTCTTCTCCAGCAGTATTGTGGGGCAGGCAGACTGCCCTCCTGCCTGTGTGCCCTGCCTGCAGTGTCCCCGCCCCAGCTTGGCCTCACCCCACGGCTCTGAGCCCACCCTGGGAGCCTCATGATGTCTAGACTGAGACAGACAAGACACCAATAGGAAAAAGAGACATTCTTCTCCCTGTCAGATGGGATATACTCATTAGAGGCAGATGGAAGTAAGGAGGCTTTTTTAGAGTGCCTGAATAATAGGCACAGAGGGGATCTGCCAGTAGTAAGTATTTCTAGACACGATAATTTAAAAATAGATTTTGCAACCAAAGTGGACTGTGAGAGGATGCCATTATTTTTTTGGTAATAATTTCCTCCTCCCACACAACACACCATCCATCTCCACATACCCTCAGTGACTGGTTGGTTGGATGTGTTCCTCTCTTTATGAGCCTTTCAAAATGACTAAGTAGTGGAGCTATCTCCAGCTACCCAAACCTGCAGTTCGTGATCCATGCCCTGGGCTCAGGCCTAAGGCTCAATAACTGATTTGTGAGAGAGAAGCTACTTCTATTTCCTTCTTACCAGTCTCATCCCCCTGCAGTTTGAGACTTCCTGAAATACTTCTGGTAGGGAGATGCCAATTACATAGAGCAGTCTTTCCATTGGACCCTATGACAGAAAAGGGGACTTATTCCACAGGATTTGATGAGAACATCTATTCCTCAGAAACAGCTACATTTTGTCCTTATGTTCCCATGTTCCAGTTACACACTCTTGCACATGGCAAGGTACACATTTGCACTTGCAGCCAGCCTAGGCTTAATTACAAGACTCCATGAACAACAAGAAATCCTCCAAAGCCACAGCCTGAAGACTTCTCAGTAGCCATATGGCAAGAAAAGTACTGTTGGTTTGAGGTGCTTTCACAGTGTCTTAGTTCACAGCTGAAGCGACCCTCTCTTAGTGGCAGTGTTCTTCTCAGCTGTATTTCTTGTACCATCCAGTCGGCCAAGTACAATGGAACGACCCTCAGCGCTCTAGCCCTTGCAGTTTACTCCCAGTTACAGTATTGCTCTCCAGGGCTGTTTAGCGTCATAAGTGTAGGTGGCCTTCCCTTTCCAAGAGAAACTCTGAACAACGGAGCACAGCACATCACCACAGCCAGATACAAAATGCTTTTAAACCCTTCTATAATGAGACTGCTATTCTTATGGAGTGGGAAGGAGAGAGAGGAGGTAATTCGACATGTCATCCACTTCCACTAGAGGCTTCTGAGGATACTGTTATTACTAATGTCTACTGTTTTCCGCAGCCCAGAATAATGCCCACCCTCCAGTACAATTTGTGCCTGCTTTAAGGTGCTGCCATCCGTCCCTCTGGAACAAACACAGGAAATGCATCAGGAGGCCTCGGCTGCAGATGGAAAGCACATCACCGAGCGGCACTTATGCTGCAAGATCCCCTAGATGAAAGTCTATTTCAATGAGCATTGTGTTTCAAGGTCCACTTCCTCTGAATCTGGAAAGCTTAAGAAGGAACATCCCACTTGTGTCTGCAGACACAAAGGGCTGCTGTGGCTTGGGAGATGTTATCGGCCTTCCCGTGCCACGGCAGCAGCCTTCCAGTGGCGTCTCCCAAGAATTACTCATTGTTCCCGGGGAGGCTTGACTCCTCTGGGTGGGATCTCATGGCATCCAGCTCAGATGGAAGTAGGTGTTGCTGGGAGGCCAGCCAGACTCATGACAAAGATCTCTGGCTGTTGGGGGAGTTACATTGGGGGACCAAGCTAACAAAGTCCATAGTGATCACAGACGCGGATACTGATTCATAAAATGCGTCCCTTTTTGTTGGTTGTAGTTAGTAAGTACCGTTTAGAGCAATCAGATGTGAGTCTTGACTCCTGGGCTGAGCTTTAGAAACTGAGATGTCTTTGTACTTTTTTTTCATGTACTCAGGCAGTATTGATTTCTAAATACTCTTTCCCATAGTTGTCAGCTTGGAGCTCAGGTATGTCCCAGCCATCTTAAATGAGGAAATAAGGAGTGATCCATGCTTTTAAAGATCATCACTTGAAATCCAGGGCTTCTGGGAGACGCATATGACCCTTGAAAGGCTCTCGTCGGGTTCAGTTTGCAGAAGCCTTGCATGCAAGGTGGATGCATGCTCACATTATCCTAATGTCTCTAAAATTAGAGTGGAAGTATAAAAAGCAACTTCCCTGGGAGACTTCCTAGAACTGGTGCTTCTGGTGCCAGCTGAAGATACTGAACAACCACTTTTTTTCACAATGATTTGGCTTTGTCTTCCAGACTGCACCTCAAAGCACAAAAGAGGAAAAGGAAAAATGACCTGAATGTTTCTATAATTTAGCAAATCTTTGATTTGCAGTCTGGCAGGCTCACATTTGGACTGAGGATTTTATTCTTTTTATTTCCTCATCTCTCTTCTGTCATACCAGTAAATCCATCTCTGGTTTCTCTTCCTTATCTCTTTTATTTTTTTAGGAGGTCAGTAGAAGATAAACTGCAAAGGGAAAATGTCTGTCGGCAGTGATTTCTTATATATAAATGAAAAAGATTGAAAACATATGTTTTGGAGAGGTATGGGAGAAAGGCAGCAGAGAGAAAGAGACACAGGCTTTCCAAAAAGAAAACTTTTAGTCTGCCTTGCAAGCAATGGAAATTCCAATTTTAGAAATTGTGCTACAGGCTAATAACGTACAACATTGTTGGCTATGGCACATGGAAAAAAAGAAAAAAAAGCTTTTGTAATTCTGTCTCTCTCGCCAGAGGAATGACATGAAGCCAGTCAAGCACATCGGGAGAAACATTAATTTTCCACAGATACAGTCTAAGAACATTCAGCTAACACTGGCCATGCATAACCATGCCTTGTACACACGCCATAGAGGTGTATCATGTTGTTTGGTAAAATGTGAACTTTTGACTTTTCCATCAATGGCAAACCTGAAAGCTCCGGTTAGTTAGCATCCCAGCAATCAGCATGTAGGGAGCCTGATGGAGTAAGGACAGAAGTTCATTGCATAATTTTCCTAAAATAACGTTGGTATTTTGTGTAGCATATGCTACAACTCCATGGCAACGCATCCAGAGAAAATGGTGACTGAATGGTGACAATGATGTTGAATTACCTTCTGATAACCTCACTCACCCCATTTCTGGACCAAGTGTCATGCTAGTCAGCTGCTGATGGCATATTGCCACCAGTTCCCTCCAGACTTGAAGCAGAGAGAGGTTTTGAAAGAACTGCTGACAAATAAAGCCAAACGTATGCCTGGAATCACTTTTTAGTTTAGTGGTTACCACTGGAGTGGATTTGTCCTGTGGCTGTGTTTAAACCACTTTCTCAAGGATGCTGTGCTCTTTCTGTGGAGGCAGGAGAAAGCGCTTCTGACCCATGAGCACAGTAATCAGTGCAGGTACAACCTCTGTGGCTCCTGGAGTACGCCATAGGACTCATGGAGAGAGAGAATGATACTATTAGCAGCTGACATGATGGCAGAAGGATGAACAAAAAAGAAATCATTACAAATGCATGGAACTGAGAAATTCAAGGTATCCCTGCATGAAATCCCCAGTTCACTTACAGCTTGAGCTGTAAATATTTGGCACAGTTTATAAAAAAGAAAAGAATAAATCCATAACTGTTTTTCCATGTTACAGATCAATTTGTGGGGGGTGATTCCTAATGCATGTCAGAGCAGCCTGTAGAATGTCAATGAGTACTGTTTCCTTGGGCCATGATGAGTCAATTCAGTAGTTAAGGCTCTACAGGGCTTGAGGCAGCTCTGTGTGTACCCACTAGTAGCTGGATACACTGTGAGATAGACATAAAAGTACATCAACATAAAAGTCAACAGCACAATCTGCTCAGCTGTGCAACTATGGAGCTGTTTCTGAGCATCTCCAAAGATGGAGACTCCTGCTTTACAAGGAGTCATACGGAAAAGACAAGAGGTATTTGGTACAAGTCACTTCTGGGGAGATTCCAACCGGACACAAGAGGAAAACTTTTCACGAAGAGAGCGAACAATCAGCCATCGGAATAATATCCCTAGGGAAGTTGTGGATTCCTCAACATTGGTCACTTTTAGGATTTGGCTGGACAGGGTGCTGGACCATTTTGTCTAGATTGTGCTTTTGCCAAGAAAAGTTGAATCAGATGATCCTTGAAGTCCCTTCCAAGCTAGTATTCTATGATCTTTCTCAGTGACAGGAATTGCTGCTCGCTGCTACAGGTGGTAGCTGGCTGGAGCCTCTGAATCTTATGGGATTGTATTTAAGTGCCCCAAAATAGAGGTTGGATAAAAGTTAAGTATCTAAACTTTGCATGCCTGGCACTGCCTAACTCCCACTGATCTGGGAACTGCAGAGTGATGCGCTTTGGAGACTCTCGATCAGTGCCTATCTACATGTTCAGACACTGACACCTTTAGCTGGCAATGGAAAAAAGCTTTATCCCTGGTGCCAAAGATGAAACTAAAGGAAATGGAGTTAAAAATAAAACCAACACGCTTGGAAGGAGTGTCAGGAAGGGGTCTCCCCAGTTAACCAGAATAGCAAGCCCTTCATCTTCTGGAAAAACACGATCTTTACTGTGTAGCACCCAGGCCTCCTGGAACCACTACCAGGGGCTATTAGTTGCTCACTTTGGACTTACTGATAGTGAGGGAGTGACAGCTCTGCTGCACAAATGCAAAGAGCTCCTTTGGAAGCAGAACAACTCTTCCATGAGATGGTGAGAAATACAGATAGCTTTTGGACTAGGCTAGGGGGCCGCCGGCGAAAGTGACTTGCTGAGAAAATGTATGTTCTTGTGTCATTTTCATAATCTGCAAGTTGAAAATGACTTCAAGGCAATTCCAGACTGGGTAGGTCTGACAAGAGAAACAGACAGACATGGCACAAGTCATTAGCAGAGTTGGAAAACAAATCCAAAAAAATCAAAACTAAAATAAATGAGCATGATTGATACCATTTTCTTGGCTGTGTACTCCTTTTCTTCCCCACCCCAAACCATGTCACTAACAACATTAATATTTCTTAGACTCCTCTCATTCAGTATTTCTGGTGTTAAACAGAAAATAAAAAAAGAAAAAGTGGGAATTTTTTTATCTGACTACCTACCTCTTTCCTGGCTGTTCCAGTTTTTGGAGATGTACGTTTCAAAAAATACAGTAGCTGTGATACTGCATGCATTGTCCTTGCCTAGATGTCACTTCAGTGACCAGTTGGCATCTACCACTGAGGTTGTTTAAACCGGTTGAGCATTAAAAACATTTGCAGTCTTAAAGAGATGCATCAGGTCCAAGGACCAAACTAAGGTGGTGATTCCCCTCAGTTAATGCCATGCATTTCTGCCTGCAAGCTACATCTTCACATCAATTCCAGGCAGTTTTTTTAATCAGGAAAAAAAATACTTTTTGGACAAATGCAGGTTCAGGAATGCATGAGCCTGATTTTCTGCTCTGATAGAAAGCTATTAACATAAGAAAGAAAAGGAAACTGCTGGCTACTTTTTGCTGCTTCTCAGCTGATACACCTTAGCTGACTCTGATCTATGACCCTGGACAATGACTCTCTTGGCCACATGCAACAGACATGTCAGGATCTCTCAGACGAGTAGGAGGTCTGGCACACACTCATTCTTCTCATTTGATCAATAAATCTCCCACCAGCTCTATTTGCTCAGCTTTGCTCCCAGATGACTTGCTGCAATCATGACACCATAACTTACCTGAGAGTAAACTTTACACTTTGATCCGAGAGTTTAAGTGTCTGCTGTTTTCCACGTGGACAGTCAAGGCTTTCAGTGGTATTTTTAGAATATTGTGATGTTGGAAAGTCCAGTAGTTCCAACCACCACAATCAGCCTAAGGTTAATGTGTAAAAAACAAACCCCCTTGGTGCCAGATTTTACAACAGCAAAGTACTATATATAGCTTTGGAGGAGATAAGGGTAATTCAGCCTGATACTTGAAGGCACAAGGTCATCAGCAGTGAGAGCTGGAAAGAAATGCTTCACGCCATGTGTAGCAATGTCTGATTGGGTAAGGACAGCACGCTTTGTCTGCCATTCCATTTCATCACCACGTGCTACTTGTTACTACACGGGCTGAATACCAGATAGGGTTGACTAATACCTTCACCCACTGGGCCAAATCTATGTTCTGAAATTATGGTTATTTTTAGGAATGCAAATCAGCCCAGTGACTTACTGAATCAAATCTACTCTACTTTTTACCTCAGAAAACCTTCTCAACTTTTTTATATCTATAATAAATTTGCCATAAAGCTCTTATCTTCTTCTTTGATTAGTATTGAAACTTAAGACATCATCATCTTCTCTTTCTATAACACAAACTTGCTACTTCTAGCAAAATCTAACACCAGAACTCCCTCTTGGAGCAGATCTCACTCTTCTCTGTAAATTCCCCTTCTAAAGACCATATCTTCGTTCAAGGTTCAAGGCAACATAAGAGAGCAGCTTAGCTGAGCATTAAATGCAAAAGTTCTGGGCTTGGTTCTGAGCCAGCCCATCACCTAATTTCGACCTCATTTCCATAATTTGTAAATGAAACTGGCAACAGTTCTTAGACTTAGTAATGATCAGAGAACAGCAAGAACCACCTACTACAGTGTGATGTCAAGGCTGGGATGTGCCTGTGTGGCTGTGACTATACCACAGACTGAACAAAGCAGCTCCTGGACATAAAGGTAGCAGAATGTCCTCCACCCACCCACTGCTCCATCCCAGTGTTTCCAGAGCAGATTGGCTACATGCATATGTTGTAGCAGTTGGCCCTGAATTTGTTTAGGTCTCACGGGTTATGTCTCAGGCATTAAGACATAATGGTTATGTTTTTTGTGAGGTAATTTTTTTGAGTTCAAAGTGATCTGAATAACGATATGATTGTTTTGCATCCTACCCAGACAGTGTTTTTGTGCTCTGACACTGAGGACATGCATGCTATGGCTTGAGGCTAGAGGCCATGAACTATGGCAGAGGACAAAGCCTACTGCATAACTGTGTAGGGCAGGGGAGACAACACAAAAGCATCCATTAAAACTTTTGGGACTGGCCTGCTGAGTGACCTGTCACTCAAACTACGCTGAGAAATCTTGTTGCAGGGATCCAAACTGGTAAGTGATGTAGACACTTGTATGTGTAGTGCTCAGCTGGACCTCCTCCATTTAGCACAAATCTCTCACAGACACCAGTGTGCCAGGGATCTAAAGGTAAAGCACAGGCTTACAGCAGGAACCTCTCCAGGCTTATAGACATAGTGAAATGGCAGGAAAAACCCTCTAAACCCCACTCACCTTTGAAGCATATATCTGTTTGCACAAGAAGGTAGATTTTCTCAGAAGACTGTCTAGAGAAAACCCTGGCATATCTCCTTCCCCATTTCTCTTGATATCTGCCTTGCGCTGGAGAGGGGAAATCCAGAAGCCAGATGCTTGCCTGTGGTAGAGATGCAGCAGTGGGGTGCTTGACCAGGGCAATATCCTGCTGGGTTACTCACCAGATGGTGCCAAGCTGCTCCTACGACAGAGTGGTATGAAAAGACTAACTTGAGAATAATGCTCAATACTTCTGCAGTTATCTTCCCTTTCTCCCTCCCTGCTTACCTCACCTTTGCCTCAGACTCTTCCACAAAGATCTGCCAACTCTGAAGCTCATGTCGACAGACATAAACAAGTCCTTTCAGCCTGACTATAATCCATCCTGGCTTAAGTTGAGCTGCAGAAAGATTTGCCTTTCTCTCCTTGGCATTTGTTACTACTTATGCCAAGGGCTGTTGATACAAATCTGGGGACCAGGCACATAAAAGTTGGAAGCAGAGGGTCAGAAACTGAAGTTCCTTTGTCCTTGATCTGCCTCAGACATCCAATAGAGTGATACGCTGGTTCTGATTTATGTGTATATCAACAGCGAGTACTCACACCACCCCCCTGGGCCTCCTCCACTTCCCCAGTCTTCTCTGCAGAGTCTCTGGGTGTATTAATTCCAGCTGGGCACACAAGTTCAGAGAGCCCCCGTGGAAGGAAAACAGTGAAACAAAAGGAAGAGAGAGACACTTTCAGTGCTGTTTTGTTTTGCTGCAGGAAGCTCAGAGACAGCCGTTCAGACAGCAGAAACTGCAGGTCACAGAGTGGGCACTTCCTACGAGACGGGAAGCCGCAGCTCCCTGTACTGTGGCGGGATGCAAGGCTCCATTCCCTCCTTTGGACTTTTATTGCCGCAGCCGGCGCCGCTGCGGCTCAAAGGCACGGCTGCAAGGGGCCAGGCACCCCGCTGCCACAGGAGCTGCTCACACAGCTCTGCGCTCGGCGCCGTGCGCTGCCATCCTCCAGCACCAGTCCGTGCCTGAGTTATGAACAGCCACACAATACCAACGGCACTGAGAGAACAATCACTGGGTACCAGAGGCACGTGGCTGAGTATGTGTGGATCATGAATGGTGTTCCTATAGCACATTTACGAGGAGAAAAAAGCAGCTGTCAGAAAAAACTACCTAAAACTTGCCTTCTCTCATGTATTTAATGATTTATGTCATGCCTTACACGTCTAGTAAAGTTACCAATGTGAAGGAGTACCTGAGGAGAGTATAACTATTTTTTTAAATAAAATTGATTTTAAAAGAAATTTTAGCTGTGCCTTCCAGCATTAGTTGGTAGGTTATATCCTGTATTTATTACTCTTAGTGTAAAGTTGTTTACATTTCACAAATGCAATGGAAGTTCTGGATATTTGCTGTAATGGTAGGCCGTGTGGAAACACAACAAACTTAAGGCTCCTCCAAATATGGATGAATTACAGTCTAGAGAATTACGGAATCACAGTGTATTCTGAGTTGGAAGGGACCCACAAGGATCAACAAGTCCCACTCATAAATGAATAGCCCATTCAGGGATTGAACCCCTGTGTGTGAGAGAGGCAGAGACACAGAGAGAAAATTAGTACACAGAAGAGGAAAATCTAGTTCCTGTCAGAAAATTTATGCAAATATAAATGTGTACATATACCTATACATGTACATATTCTGTTTCTACCGGCTTAGATGAAGAGAAGGCACAACAGGGTCATCTACGACTCTAATTTATGAGTCCCAACACTCAAAAAGATCAATGCACCCTGAAGACTTTTCTACTCTGTGCTGGCCAGTAAGGTCCTTTGCCATCTGCACATCACACCAGAATGGCTCTAACTTTTAGGACTGATAGAAAGTGACATGATATAGATACCAGCCCTTCAGAGTTTGTTTTGCTGCTGGTGCAACCATCTGCAAGGAATAACTGGCAGAGATTTTATTCTCACAGAAGTGCCAAAATGATTATTTGGCTTCATATATCACAACTCATTTTGCTTCAAGTGATATCATCAGTTGCAATATTGTGATTAAAGCTGTCAATACACTGACATTCATAAATACAATTAATACTCAGAAACCTGACCTTAATTTTCTGTGCCACAATTATTATGCTGTCTTGAGCTCAGGAACCAGATGTGATATAGTGTTTCTAATTAAGGCTTTTGAATAGTCTTTCCGAGACTAAATATGCTAACATTTCAAATAACTAAGAGTGTGAAACTAAAACATGCAAATTAATACATGAAGAGACCAAATTATGGAAAGACCACAACCTATCTTATCTATAATCAGTGAGCGTGGTGATGCAACAAAAAGAGAGAGGTGAATGACCTCTGAAAGCCTCTTGGTTTTCCAATTGTTCCAAAATTGTTGAGCTGTTGCACAGCAGATAGAAGTCTGCTTTGATCTTGTGGCTTGTGCTGGGAAGTGTATAACTGCCAGCAAGAAGAAATGTGGCCTAGTAGAGGGCTGAGATTCCTGCACACCAGTAAGAACCAGCTACAAATGGAACTGGCATGATTTCCAGGGTTGTGGGAAGGAGACGAGAACAACATGGAGAGTTGTGTCGGGAAATTACAGGAAATTTGTTCATTACAAGAGTTATGGAGAATTATTTTATATGAGGATTCATGTACACATTTACCTACTGAACTGTGTTTCCAAATGGACAAATACTTACAAAAAAACCCCTCACCTTTTTTTCAGTTAAGCTGAGGTGACTGGAACAACTCATATTATTTTTCATGTAAGTTCATTCAGTTCTTGTTAAGCCCAAGGGGTTACTTCATTACATAGTAAAAGAATGTGCAGATTGTTCAGAATAGCAGCCTGAATTAGTTTCAAGTTTGAGTAGGATCACTTAAAGAAGTAAAAAAGCATTTCAGAAAACAATTTTAGGAATTACTTAGAAAAGATTCTTGCTAAAAAGGTTACCTCTTTTAAGTTGCTAAAACATTTCAAATTGGGAAAGAGTAAAGTAATTTCTGAATTATCAGAATTTTTTAAGATCTGTTTTACTTAAAGAAAAAAAAGCCACCAAACTACTCCACTAATTTATTGTATTTGGAAAGGACTACACAAGTAAACCACTCTGTTTTAATCTTGCCCATTAGCACTATGTTTCGATACCAGTTTTGCAGTTAATAGAGTTGCAAATGAGCTGGGGAAATCCAAATGAATTATTTCACCTACAGAGTAGGAAACACACTGGAAAAATTCCTATGGCATATGCAAGCTGTCGTCCAGTGTCCAGTCCCTTGTTCTCACTGCTGCCAGGGGCTCCACCTACAGAAAAGCTTTAAAAGTCATGACCCTACCTTAAAATCACTGTGCTGGGTAGATGATGCTACCCTGCCCATTCCCCTTTGTAGCCATTTATACCTGGCTCAAACACATTTCAAGCGGTCCCTTAAATTCACAGCTGGTTTGTATGGCCAGACTGTCACAGGGCAGCAGCAGCAGATAGATCAATTTGATTCCAGTCCGTTGGACTCAAAGGAGAGTTGGACAGAGTCCATCCACATGATGCTTGCATTTTTAGTGGGATATCTGCTTCAATAAACAGTGTTCTGTGTTTGCTAAATAGGCTGGATTTCAGCTCAGGTGCCCTGACTGAAGTGTAGTCTGAATTCAGCCCCACCTGGAGTGGGAGGGCTTCAGCACAGAGACTGGCTTTTGGCTTGGACAGACAGTTTCTGCAAGAGATGAGAACTCTGCTCTTTGCTGAAGCAGTGGCGGGTCTGATCCAAGGGTCATTGAGGCTGATGGAAGAGCTCCAGATAAATTTAATAGTCCTAGAACAGGATGTAATTCATGCTTTGCTCTCTTTTTTTTTTTTTAAAGATATTTTTTAGATATCGACTTTTCTGTGTACAGCCACACCTTTCCTATTTCATATTTCTTGCTTGCATTTGCCTGTTTAAGAGCCCTTCACAGACTGGACAAGAGTGAGACAGAGGAGAAGTGACCAGAGTTATTAGTCAGCTTGGGGATATTTCTCAAGTCCTAGGGTGAAAAAAAAATTCCAATTTGTATTTGTTGTTCCATACTTCTGATCTATTGTCATCAAGCTGAAATATTTGCTTTATATTGCTAAATAGAAAGATATTCAGAAGACTTTTCAGTTTGTTAGTCACTGTTTCATGAACTACTTGAACATGAGAAAAGCTGGCCTGTGTTTGCTTGTATTAAAAATGCAGAACATTTTCTTCCAAGGGACTTTTACATGCTGATTAAATGGATACTTCTGTGTTCTCTTCAAATCATTCCAGTGTTTTCTTCATCATCTAGAATGCCTTTCCTTGGACAAACCTAGAAATTTTCCACAGCCTGTTAAACTGCAGAAATGCTGTTTCTAGGCCTGACAATTGTTTCCCTTATTGATAGAATTAATCAAAGAAATACAAAAAGCATTAACCATTGTACCAAAACATGATAAAGAATAGATAAAATAGTATATTATTGAAAGATTAGTGGTGACATGATGTATACCAACCAATTGTAGTACAAATTTATGACATATAAAATGAAGTGTCAAACCCAGTAGTTCAGTTTTGAGGGATTATATTTTGCTGAGCAAGTGCAGAACCAGAGGTGTGAGACTGAAAGTATGGGCAGAGATTCTGCCTTCATTCCTTCTCAGTGAGAATATTTGAAATGTTGGTGGCAGGCCACAGGAGAGCAGTGGGTAGAATATTGTATGGTGTGGGAAAAATGAGATTGACAGGAATGAAAGGCTTCAAGATTCAGATGGATGTTTTTGTTCCCTGCTAGCAGTTCCTGGTTCCAGCCAAACAGTGTGACTCGGCTTAGGTAAGATGGACTGTGCTCTCAGTGACTTTGATCTCTCCTATCTCCTGAGGTCTTACACAACCTTGAGATGAGGAGAAAAAGGGCCTGCTGTTATCAAGGGGAGTTACCCCCTCCTAATGATGAAAAAAAGTAGAATTTGATAAAATGAGGGGTTTCGCTTCAGTTCCTGAAACAATTCTTTCTTTGTGGTGGTTGAAGATATGTGCTGCCAAGAAATTGTTTTTCTTTATATATATAAGAAATCTTTCAGACTCTAGGTCATCTGATACTTAGATAACAAAAAGCCAGATGTAGCTTCGATTAAAGCAGACTTTCCTCTGATAACATTTAAAACTGAAGAAAAATGACCACTATTTGCACAACTCTTTCAGTTTCTGAAGGAAATCAGAGTGCTTTTCTAACATAGGGAACTGATCTTGTGGAAAAAGGGCAATCCTTACAGAGGGGTTTTCTTTTAGGCTGATTTCCTCAAACAGGTGTAAAAAACATCAGTATTGTGACTACCTTTTGTCTTTATCTCCTAATATATATGTACTTTTTAGTTAGTTTGAAAAAAATTTGTTTCAAAGGGAAGCAATTTTTGATTATATTTAACATTTGTGTCAGTTTAATGGACAGTAAGTCTCTTACTCCTGTTTAAGTGCCACTAAGTGAATACACATGGGTACTCCTTTCACAGGCAGAACTGCAGTCACCCGTCAACAGCTGTTCAATGAGTAGGGCTTAAATCTTTTTTTGAGTGTAGCTGTTTAATTTTTAAACTTTTTCTTCCCAATCAAATGAAAACATATTTTGAAATCTATGTCTGTTTTCTTGTTATTCCCACTGGCAGGCTTAGCATTGAATAATTCAGCAGACTGAGTAGCCTATGCCAAGTATAACCTCAAATCCCCAGACTTACTAAACTCAATTTCAAGTTTCTCACTTTAGGCAATACATTTAATAAATTATGTATTTTCCCTTCAAATATGCATTTTCGAATGGATTGCAAGTAGCCGAGACACCATCCCTTGATACTATTCATTTTCATATTAAAGGAAGAAAAAAAGCTGAATATGGTGTAAATATTCCCCTAACTAAAAACCTTACTGTTGGTTTTGCTGTTTTGGTTTGGATTTTTTTGTCAGTGAAATCTAACCCCGGGAAAATGTGACCATACAGAAAAAATATTCTGAGTTCCTGTAATCTGTACTAGATACTATTGCATGAAGAAAACGAGCGGTAAACATCTAATTAAGTGTATAATCATCTCCTTGTGTAATTTGCGAAAGATATAATTTATTCTAAAATTACTGAGAAAAGTACAGAAGAAGGAATAATCAACACAGCCTGGTAATTAGGTATGTGTCCTCTGGCACGTGGCCTGTCATATTTTAGACCAAAAGTGGATCTGAGCTGCACATTTTTGATGCAGATCTTGACTGATTAAGATCTCTCCAAAACTCAGGGTGTTTGGCTTACAGTGTTGGCAGAACCCAGCGGAAAGGGTACAGCTGTGTCCTGCATCGCGATCAGATTCCTACATCTGTAAACACTTATGGGATTTCAGATTGAAGTTGGAAGGTATCACGCTCTCACGGATACATACCACAGAAAGCAATTAAGATGTTGGGAAATCTAAGTGATTGTAAAGCTTCAGGGCTCATTAAAACTGCTTGTTATCCTCCTCAGGAGAAGGAAACATGGGGGAAAACAAAACCACGAAGGGCTACTATGACCTCTTCCGACCTCTCATCTTTTGCTTCTGAAAGAGCAATATAAGAAAGATACTAAGCTATTAAAGAGCCTCCAAAGGAGGGCAACAAAGACAGTAGAGGGCCTTGAGGGGAAGCTGTATGAGGAGCATCTGAGGTCACTTGGTCTGTTCAGTCTGGAGAAGAGGAGACTGAGAGGAGATCTCATTGCAGTTACAACTTCCTTGTGAGGGGAAGAGGAGGGGCAGGCACTGATCTCTTCTCTGTGGTGACCAGTGACAAGACCCAAGGGAATGGCCTGAAGCTGTGTCAGGGAGGTTTGGGCTGGATATCAGAAAAAGGTTCTTCACCCAGAGGGTGGTTGGGCACTGGAACAGGCTCCCCAGGGAAGTGGTCACAGCACCAAGCCTGACAGAGTTCAAGAAGCATTTGGGCAATGCGCAAGAGGCACATGGTGTGACTCTTGGGGATAGTCCTGTGTGGGGTTGAGGGTTGGACTCAGTGATCCTTGTCAGTCCCTTCCCACTCAGGATATTATAAGATTCTGTAATTCTGTGATACAAGTGACTGTGTTAGTAACAGGAAAATGCCTTTGTGGGTGGATTAATCCATTGCCATTCGCACCGCAAGTGGAAGTAGAGCAGTGATCTAATCTACAGAAGCTTTTATCAAACAGCTTGCCTTAGTCTTCTCCACTGAGCTTTCTGCTTTAGTCCCTTGCCAAATTAACTTTGAAGGTATAACTTGACATTCTAGACCCTGCCCAGTGTCCACAAAGGAGTTGTTTTCCACTTTGAAATGCTCTAGCAGTGGGAGTCAAAGGCAACAACATTTCGACATCATTAAGTAAATAACACCTTGTTCTTCCTTAGAATAATCCTCAGATAAATAAAGATCTGATCATTATGCTGTGTGCTTGGTGGTCCTGTATGAGTAGAAATGATAACAGCTGGCTTGGTGTTCCACAAGAGAGACGTTCTCTCACTTATTCTGAGCACTACTTACTATGCAACACAGCAAGATCACTGACAAGGCAAAATACTACCCTGCATCTACCCTAAATCTCTGTGGTGAGAAATGACCCCCAGTGAGATTATCAGGACCAGTTATACAGGAGACACCTTTTGAAAGGACAAGAGATCATTGTGTTGACAAGTGAGAGAAGAGGTTTTGGAATCTGTCTCTTGAGGGAATGTGATTGGAAACATGCCTTTGGCAAAGGGGATAAAGAAATCTAGAAACAGTAAAAACTAGAGAAACAGTCAGAAGGTCTCCAAGTGGGGAAATATTCTCTAGAAACAGAAAGACCAAAGCTATTTGACAGATTGGCTGGATGTTGCATCTGGAAAATATTGTAGGAATTTGCACAAAAGCTTTAATTTTCCTTGAAAGCCATTTTTGTTTTAGACTCTTGCTTTCAGTTTCTTTTACAGCACTAAAAATTGCAACTTTGTCCCATCTGAAGAAAAAAATAGAAGAAGAAAACACTTCACTGTCCTTTGTCTTTATTTATAACTTTCAGGTACATTTGAGAAACACTTTATGTGGTAATGGGAAATAAGTGGCCACTTATCTTTTCTGAGAAGAGCCACTTGAGTTGACTCAGCTGGTTCAGTCCTGTAGTGTTTAATGAAATATAAAAGAAATTTTTCAATCTAGCACAACCATTATAATTTGCTACTTGTTTGGAAATAGCTGCTATCTTTCTTAAGCCTCTTTGTAGTATCATAAGACCTTCTCTACTCTCTTGAGAGATATGTTTCTAAGATCATTTGAACTGAAAAACAAAAGACTGCATGAACCCCATTTTGGAGGAGGAAACCCTGTGTCTGGAATAACAAATATTTTCATAACCTCAAGACAGGTAATATTCAGAAGTAGAAAAAGGCAATAGAAGAAGAAAGAGGAAAAAAGGGATCAGAAAACACTGAAGTTTTTACTGCCTACATATAATGACATGGGTCTTCATTCCATAAGTCCTCCTCTCTCCTTTTTTTTAATCTGTTGGTTATCAAAGCTGAAATAACTACTAAACCTTCCAGAAGAAGTGGCTGGTACGCAGCTCTGCTGGGGTGCTGCTCTGAACAAATCCTCCCCTCATGGGCCTCTGATGCAAGTCACTACCTCCACAGGGCAGGGTGCCTGTGAGACTTCTGAAATCTCATTAAAGATGTTATCTGCTCCTCCTACTTCTTATCAATATGTGATTTTTATTGCTTTCAGAAGTAGCTGTCACATAAAGGAAAATACAGTTCTTTTCCAGGTTGCTCTACTCTTCAGGTAGACTGATAAATACACATTTTAGTTACGATACCTGAAGCACTGAACAATATATGAAAAGCCAAGTAGTATTAGAGGATAAATAAAACCACATGCATCCTCATCTCTGGAGACATTGTTAGAGCATTGCTCTGGCTTGGCCTTGAGACTAAATAGAGCTCCTTCAATTAAGCAAACAAACTGCAGCTAAAGAATCCACAGCAACTAAGTCAACACCAATTACTTGATCATAAAATGTTAAAAAGGAAATACTCAAGGTGAAAAGGGGAAAAGAGGTAAACAAAGAACATGCTAGTCTGCTGCATTTCTCTTTTGCATGCCTCCAGAGCTACATGAAGCCTTCGAGGAAACTGGCATGTGGAGCAGGAGCATCTGTTATACATCCAACCACTCACTTGAATGGTTACCTTTCAAATTCAGAGAGCAACCTAGCTAGTCAGCAGATGCAGCTATATACAATTAGCTCTCAGGACCTGGTACATGTTGCTACGAAGTCTGAATGTGTAGGCACAGATGAACTATACTCACATTCAGATTTCCCAAAGGAGACGATTTGAGGAAAGCTTTAAAACCCTCTCCATTATCTCTGCTACAACTCAGCTGGAGCCAACTTGCATCTGCCTCCCCTGGGCAGCACTGCACCTTCTTTCCAGCAGCTTCAGAGCCACTGGGAAATTGCAATGCTGGGGAAAGCCTCTGTCTTCCGCTGGCCCCAGGGTGTGAGCCAGGATGCACTCCCTGATCTAGAGGGTCTGGCATGGAGGCATCTTCTCACTGGGAACAGGCAGTTCCCTCCTGTTCTCCCCTTTATGGGAGCTGTGCCACTTGGAGCTGCCTGAGTCCCTGGCAGTCAAGCTGTGGCAATAGCACTGTGAGAGGGCTGCAAGTGTCAGAGTGGGCAAGTGAGAGGCTGAGCACATTGGGACTTCCCTGAGGCAATAAAAACACACAACATGAGCACCCATCACCAGCCCCTGAGACTCCAGAGAGCCTCCCCATCCAGAGAGTCTCGCCCCCTTCCAAACTCAGAGATTGGAAACCTGGGGGCATGGAAGAAGTTAGAGAGTGCACAACAGCCTAATTAACGTCATCATCGAGCTTTAGTTAATATATAAATACGTAAGTTATTGGTCCAAGATGTGCAAAGAGTTTAAATCCAGTTGAAAGAGAAAGTAAGAATTATAATCTGACCCTGTTGTTTCCACAGCTTGAGGGAAGCAAGGAAAGATGGGGGAAGGTGGAGGACTGTGGCAGAAGTGGGTGGAGATGCCTTAACATGAAGAAGCTAGAAGATACAGCATTGTGTGACAGAAATAATAAATTTCTCTTTTTAACTCACAAACGAGTTGAAAGAAATAACTGTAAGAGCAGAGACACGTGGGAAAAAAGAAAAGAGCCAGCAGGAGGATTTCAGAAGGAGGCAAGGAAAGGGAGCATGTCCCCAAGCCAGGGAGCAGGAGCAGTGTGCCCAGCATGTGTGGCAAGCTGCACGTGTGTGAGGGACAGATACTGCAAAGGGAAAAACTGCTCCCCAGGCCAAGTGTTGGAGATACGAGCAGTCCTGTTGACAGGCAATTGAAGAGGAGCCAGTGCTTATCTTCCCCACTTAGACTACTGCGACTTCGTTTGTTACACTTTGACTTCCTTTGTGAACGTTTGCATCTGTTTGTTTTCTCCTCCTGTGTGCCAAGTGTATAGTGACATTTTATACATTGCTGTTCTCCACTGGGAAAATGCCTGAGAAGCCTTGCACAGAGCCCAGGCTCAGTTCTAGTATGTCCATAGGGGCTGGCATCTGGGTCATGCCTAATCTGGGACTCTTTCAGCCCAGGACAGTCACTTTTCTTCACAGAAGCATCATAATGTCAGATTTTATGGTGCTATGGGAATAGTAATCCAGATGTTTCAGGAGCTGCTTGAAATCTTTAGGAGTTTCATAAAACAACTGGATAAAAACCAAGCAAGAAGACTGGTCAGCTCACTGAAAGTCTGTTAGTTTTGCTCACTATGCTAACCAGATGACTGAAAAATTACTGCAAAATAATGAAAATTGTAGTAATTTTTCAAAATTACTGATTTCACTAGCAACTCATCCAGATGTGCTGAGAATATAAAATTGCATGCAGACTGTTTCTGCAATGGTGAGCTGTATGAAACATAAATTGTTGCCATAGTCTTTCCTCTTACACAATGAATTAGACTGAAATAATAGCTGAAGACAACTAAAAAGCAGACAGTACATCAGTGCCTTCTTTCTCGTCTTGGACTGGCTCAACATTTGACTTCACCTTTTGAAGAAATTTTTATTCTACTCTAGATCTGCTATGACACAGAAAGCCGTTGCTGCAGTGTCCTGAAACTCCCCCTGAACTCTCAGGTCAAACCTCAGAAGTTTGGGAACAGCCAAGAGCTTGGGTGGAGGGGAAGAAATGGGGAAAGGGAGTGTTTCTAATGTGTAGTATTCTACTTCAGCAGATGTAAAACTACGAGATACTAAATTGTTCTTCACTCTGTAGCTCGTGAGGAAGAAGAAAAGCCCACTCTCAGCTGGCTTTCTTCTCACTGAAGGAGCACAAGAAGAGGGGTTTTTGTGTCCCTTGCACTTTCTTCAGCCATTTCCTCCTCTGCACTCCACGACCGTTCTGCTCCAGCCCTCCTGGCTCAGTAGTTGGGTGAGATAAAAGGTTTACCTTGCAGTGAGCAGAAGCTTGTCTGCTGTTCCCCAGTGGGCCAGGCTTTGTGTCATGAACTTGTACTTTGTTACTGCAGTGGATTAAAAAATGCCAAGAAATTAATGAAAATAATTGAAGAAGGGACTTACGTAGTAGTCAAGTACACATCATAAAAGGAAGTACTTGGATAAATATTTAAGTAAGGGTCAGAACTCCTGCTCACCTCCTATCAAATCCTGAAAGTACCTAAGCTCCTTGACAGGCTCGCTAGTCTGGTTTTCTAAGGAAAAAGTCCGTGAGCTTGAACTTTGACTATAATGTCACCTCATCATAGCTTTTGAACCCTTGGGAGAATTCACATCATGCTTGGAAGACGACTGGAGCCTCAAAGATAGTTGTGTTCCTATGTATTTTGGGAAAAGTTGAAGACAATGTAACACTCAATCCTAACAGAAAGCCAGAGGCAAGAGGCTTAGATATTCAAAATATCGGCAATGATTTGGTAGTCATCACCAGTTCAAGTGGGAATCCTAACTCTACACTACAGTTTTTATTGCTCAGCTAAATCCCACCCTTTATATTCTTCCACCACATCCTCTGGTGATGATCCAGCCTCCAAATATTTTCAGAGTATACCTTGGACAACAACAGATTAACAAACTCCTTCCTAGGACAGCTGTGATGTTTATCAGGAAGTATGGCCAAATGAGGACTGGTGCCATAGCCCACTTTTAATCAATCACACCAGCTTAGCATCACCACCTTTGCCCAGCAAGTGATGGACAAGCAGGGATGCATTTTAGGAAGTGGTTTGGTTTCCACACTTTCCTATTAGTTGGTTTTAAGTGGCAGTTCATTGAGCAAATGTCAGTGAAACAAAGAAAGTCCTAGGAGACTGTAGGAAACTCCTCTCCTTGCTGACTGCCTTGAAGGCCATTTTGAAGCAGCCATTTGTCAGAGACCGAGAGTGATACCACAAACAGTCAGCTAGGTCGAAGAACATTAAGCTGGAGTCACTAGGAGAGTGTCAGAAAGCAGCATCTCAGCTGGTTATCATAGTCCCACCGTTTCTATGGCTTAATATCAGCTGGAAAGAAGGTTCTTGGTGATGTAGAAGTGGTCAGTGCCCATTTCTTTTCATATTCTTGGTAGAAAGGTCAGGCAGAGCGCTTGAAGCCTGGCCTTGAAATTTTTGCAGTGATGTTCTGGCAAGTGGCAACTTCATTACTAACCAATATTGTCTTATTAGCTGTTGTGTTATTACAGACACACAACATATGTTATACATTTGTACATAGATTGAGAAACAGACAGCTTTAAATACAAAATTTTCTCTTGTTTTTTTTATAAGTGGAAACATTAATTACATACCTCCATACTCTGTCTGTTGGTCTGACATTAAGGTCAGAGACAGCTTCAAAAGCCTGTAAAGTACATTAAGAATTTTCCCAGACAGATTAGGTATATACTTAAGTTTTATGAACCTACTCTTAACCCTCTTTTTCAAATCTCCTTTTCCAGGAACTCAATTACATCATGAACAATAGTTTGATTGTAACTGCTGTAACACAAAGACCTGCATTACATCTTAGTTTTGTGTTGCTTTCAGTGAGTTCTAGAGTAGAGAATAATTTGATTCAGAACCTTAGGGACAATTTTTGTCAGGTGACTAGGAAGATGCCTCTAAATGCACTGACTCGCCACAGAACTGTATTTTTGGCATGATTTTTTAAAAAGCAAGTATCCTTTTTTCTGACAGGCCATGTGCTCTGGAAGGGAACAAAGCTACCTGCTGTGTAGAAAAGCAGGAGGGTGTCTACAGGCAAGCCTGACCTTTCTGTATCATCTCCTTCACAGCAAAAGCCTTAAACAACTAAATTTCTGAGGCCCTCTGAAAAAGCAAGTGTGGTTTTGCTGTTGTTCTGACTTATCCTGGTTGTTCCCAGACCGTGCTTTTGTTGGGTTTGCATAGCAGTGGACTAGGAACAAAAGAGGAAGCTTTAATTCACTGATCCCCCTCCTACCGCACAGAATTACAGGCTAATGAGACCCAATCTGTAACACCCTGGAAAGGCCCTCCTGCACACGCTGGTGTTACATTTACTTATGTAACCAGGTGCCCACCCCAGATACACTGGAAAAGGATTAAGTATTGCTTAAGACAAATAGCTTATTTGCAAAGGGTGTAACAGAGATAAATACTGTCTCAACAGAAATGAAACCTGTCAAGCATGACTTTAGGTCAGTATTTCTTTACGCTATTTTGCTATCCTCGTACTTCTGAATTCTCTCTGACATAGTAAGCTATGTCTACACTGCTAGAGAGGGAGACACAGAAAGGCCACAGATGCATGTCTAGTCATCTCAGGAGCCTGATGAACCAGCCTGTCTGAACTCTCTGCTACCGTGACTGCTTTTCAGTTGTTTCGTAGGTTAAAGAACTTCAGTGCAAAGCTCACTCCAAAATCTTTTGATTGTGTCACAGTCTGTGCTGTCAGCACAACTCCCTGTACAATCCAGATTTTGCTCCTAAATGGAGCAGAACTGATCCTCTGAGGCTGTGGCTAAGAGATGAAAGCAGCTATCATGTCACAGCAATACATAAAGATTACATTACATGTCTGCAATTTAATAGTAGAAAACTTGCCAAGGGAAAATAATAAAAAAGAAAAAAGAAAAGTTCATTTTATGCATGCTGCATATCCAGTAGTAGATATCTGAATTTTGCATGCAGTTTCCCAAGAGGCTGTCATGCATTACCTTCAAGATCAAATTTCTCATCTGTATATACTACATGGAAATTCAAACACAACTTTCACGTTGTCGTTTGATTCAGCCATTCTTATGACCTGGAAAAGTACAAATAAAGGAGGACATGTAAAATTAGTTGTAGTCTCAGCACAACATAGTTTCAATAACTCTACTTAATTGTTCTGGAACCATCGGAACAATATTATATGGCCTACCCTACAGACTGTCTGCCTGCATAATCTGGTGATCTGGTGTGCTAATGTTGTAAAATTATGGTATTTTTGTTTTGTGCTGTTTCTTGTTGGTTGCTTGTCCATATAATCGTGGGTATTCTTTTTGCAGTGAACTAGGACATCATAGAATCATGCAATGGTTTGGCTTGGAAGGGACCGTACAGATCATCTGGTTCCAAACCCCCTGCCAGTAGACCATGTTGCTCAAAGCCCCATCCTTGAACATTTCCAAGTGCCTCACCACCCTCATATTGAAGAAATTTCCCCATTTGTCGTGGTGCACTGAAAATTTGAAGCTCTCTTCACTGCCTCTCCATCTCTGTGAAAATTTTTCAAGAGTTTCTAATGAGTACTTGGGGTGGCAATGACTGCTAACAAACTTACTCATCCATCTACTGGTTTGCAAAGGATTATGTTCATTCTGTGAAAAATATGAACATTTCAAATTTATTTTTTAGCCCCAGTCTGGCAAAATACAGCCCACAGAATATCAAAAGTGCCTTGCAAAATTGCTTTGTCAGAATGTTTAATTTTGACTCCTTGTTCATACACAAGTCCATCAGGTGCTGGACAAGTATGTTCATGAAATCTTAGAGGAAAGGTCCAACAGTAATTTACATTCCTGTGAAATGTTTTGATTTCCTTAAATCACTGCTTCCTAACACAGTAGTCTTCTAACAGAAAGTTTTCAACTTTTACTCTTGACTCCCAAACATTCTTTATCAATGTCTGTTGACATTAGTTGAACTTTTTACTCCTATACTTCTTTGAAAATCCCATTATTTTTCCTAGTCTAGTGCTTGGTTATGATTTAGGATGTTTTTCTAGTTGACAGGGCTTATCAAATCAAATATTGTGAAAAAAATGTTATTCAAGCTTGTCTGTACCTTAGGATTTCTAATCCTCTTATTTAATGAGTGCACTGCACTTTCTTTCTCTAAATCTCTCTCACCCTTTGTTTGGAAGCAAGGCAATAGTGCTATTTTTTTTAAGGATTAGAAATTCATCACATAAGTGCGTATACGCGTCAGTTAATTACCTGTTGATGCCAACAAGAGCCAGTTCTAGCAATATTTGGTCAGAAGGTTGTATGTTAGAGTGAACAGGTCAAAAGAAAGTATACTCCTACTGTTCTGTGGTCTTTGATTTGTCCAACCTTTGCTTTCAAGTATTTTCCAAAAACAAGTCATAGTTATTATGTAAAGACCAGACTTGGCTCTTTGCTAAATAGGTTGGAGCTTGTTTATTCGTTTCCTGCTCCTGCACTGTAATTTATAATTGAATTGAAGGAAGGTTTGCCAAACAGCAGTCACATGGAGAAGATTTGCATGCTTCAGCTGATCTTTGGGTCGAGCAGGTTCTCAGAGATGTTGAACTGTCTATGCAAGCGTGACTAAGAGAGAGAAAACTTGCATCGCTGTAATCCCTCCTCCAAAAGATGGGCACACAGTGTGGCTCTTGCATCCCCTGTGAGCACTTTCCTCCTTACAAGTTTCTGAGTTTCAGCCCTGAAGTGGCCCATTGTCCCCTGGCACACCACCACATACATCTGGGAGGTAGGGGGTGGGTCTGCAGGGTAGCAGGATCACCTCCCCCAGTGCATCCTCAGTGCCTGCAGTACCAAGCTTTCCCTGTGGCCTGCTGCACTGGCTGCATGGGACCAGTGAGAAGCTCCTGATGCTCTGCTGGCACCACCAAGCTTCATCAGCTGCAGCAGGACACAAGGAGACAGAAGCTGAAGTCTCTGTGGTTGCTGACAGAAATGAAACACACCGGAATTTCTCAAAGCCAGTTACTTCTGGGCAGACTACAACTGTGGCAAAAGCAGGGAGGAAAAGCCTCTCTCAGACCTCAAATAAATCATTGTCCCACACATGAAGGCGCATAAGAACCACCCTTCCTAAGTTTTCCAATCTGAATAAATTTAGAGTAAAATTAATTCAAGATTCCTTACCTCCTCCACAACTTTATGCAGCTTTGTTCCTTCTTTGTGTTTAGCTACCATTTATGTTATGTCCTCATACACTTTGCTTTTGAGAGTGATGACACTGAAATGTTTGAAGCCAAGAGAGCTGCAAGGAATTGTTTTGCCAGAAAGTGCATTCAGGGAGAATGGAAACTATTTGTGAAGTTGGATCTAAATCAGTAAATGGTTTCAAGAAAGCAAGCAGTTTGCATTTGAATCAATCAGCTGAAGTCAAAAGTTGTGTTACACAAAAAAAAAAAAAAAAAATTGAAACGTTTATGGATACATTTTCCAAGAATTTCAGCTTCTGGTTTTGAAACAGATCTGATTTTACTCAGGTTAAAGAATCTTCCAAAAGGAAAACTTAAATATTTCATTTTCAATTGATCAGTGTTTTAACTTAGCAGAAAATGATGTTAGGCATCTATATAATTAAAAATTTTAAAAAAAGCCTAGTGTGAACAGCCTGAACCACTTGAGATTTTTCAGTATTAGCTTGGCTTTGTGGAAAAATACAAGCTTACATGAGTGCTCTCTATAACTGTGTGCCCCTTGACTAATCACCATCAACATTATTTGTGATCACTGTCTGACTTGAAGCTGTCTTGTCTGGACTGCAGGTGTGCTGCAAAGATACTTAACTTTCTGCAAATTTCATAAATAATGAGACATGAGAAAAAGACTTAGGCTCATTACAACAGAAGATAGATCAGAAAGAAGGAGTAAGCATCAGGATGACCTCAACTAAAACCCCATTTTGGGCACCTGCACAGATTTCATAAGGCAGCAAAGACAAGAGCTGTAAGACCTGTCCTTCATGAGCTGCCCTGGCTCCTGCTGCAATATGGCATCCATACATGAACACCATCCACACCACCCTTTACATGCTCCTCACCTGCTTTTGGTACAAGATACCAAACAATGTGCTTTGCTTCCTCCAGCACAGTGAATATCACTCCATGGAGTATTGTGACTTACAGATGATGAAAAGCATGCCATTAGGAACAGGAGCTGAGATAGATCCTTGATTCCCCTGTACCGATGCTCCCAAAACCATTTACTGTGCTTCCTTAGTTAGATTTTATTAATTCAAGACAATCTGGTTCAGCTACTAGGAGGAAAGGATAATTTGCTTGTATGAGTTGGTGAAAAGACAAAAATTAATAAAATTCTTTTAAAATATCAGTCATCATCAAGGCAAAATCTAGACAAACAGCCACTGATGATTTTCCCAAAACCCTGGTCTTCAAACAGCTCTGGAGTCCACATCGTACATAATATCCTCCATGTCAAGCAAGAGTTGAGGCTATTGTTTTGGCTGCATAAAAATAAAAAGTAACCACATGGCAGTCCACGCTTGCATGGAAGTGTGGCCACATGTTTGCTTTCGTGACGGAAAACTACTTTCCTAATCAGCACAACCATTTCCAACATGGAACCATTGTGCCATTTTCCATTCAAAGGAATCAAGTCACACTGACTCTTTTCTAACAGCTTAAAGATCAGCAGAAACAATGAAGAGAATTGACCTTACGTAATCCTAAACCGATGCCTGGGACTGAACTCTTGCCCAGTGCTCCCATGCCAACTTCAGCAAAACAAGTTCTTTCAGGAGGCTACACTTCTATCCTTTTTCCAGATGTAGTTTTGAGGCAGGTGACAGTGACTCAAGAAGGGGGAAGAGGAGGAACCACTAGAATTTTATTGAAATGCCTTTTGCAGCTCTCAGGTTATGTATGATTTTATTATTATTATGTAGTTATGAATGATTTAAATAAAAGGACAAAATGCCCTTCCTTTAATTTGGGTGACATTAGGCAGGAAGAGTAATTCTTTATATCATGTTCCACGGAAATATGTTCACAAACAAACTGTGCTCTTTGGCCTTGGGCTGTTACCATGTTTCAGACTGTGTGCTGGCATGGATTAACAAAGAGAACTACACCTGTAAGTCCTTCTCTGTCCTAGTGGCAGGTAGATTTAGCTTTGTCAATATGAAGGAATCTTCGCTGAAGCTTTGTGGCTCATCTGTGTTTGTTAAAAATTATTCTTATGTCCCTAGTCTTAACCAGGTATTGAGAATTCTGTGAAGGGCTGGGTTTGGGTTGAGTTAAATATAAGTGAACTTCTGTCTTGTGGGGACGGAGACATCCCCATCACATTCATTCTCCAGAGAACAGTGAACTGCAAACACGTGCAGTTTGACTGCCTCTAGAACAAATTTTATTTGTGAGTAGAGCTGCATGCCTTGTGGAAAAAGCATTCTCAAGATGCGCTAAGAAAATTGAATCATTTCTCAGCTTAAAGTGATCTATCACTATTTTTTTTTCTACTATCAACATACCTGCAGAACATCTAAACTTTTATTTGGATGGAATTGCCATTATTTAGGCTGCAGTTACTGTATGTACAAATGTGGACATTCACTGTGTTTGCTGCTGTACAAGCAGAATAGAAGGACAATGAATTTACAACCTGTTGTGTTGGGTTTGCATGGCCAAGCTTTGGTAGCAGGGGGGCTACAGGGTGGCTTCTGTGAGAAGCTGCCAGAAGCTTCCTCTGTGTCCAGCAGAGACAATGCCAGATGGCTCCAAGATGGACATGCTGCTGGCCAAGGCTGGGCCAATCAGAAATGGTGGGAACGCCTCTGGGATAACAGATCTAAGAAAAAGAAGTAAAAGAGAGGTTATTGGGCAGATGTAATTGCAGCCAGTGAAGAGCAGTGAGAATATGGGAGAGGAACAGCTATTCAGACCCCAAGGTCAGTGGAGAAGGGGGAGAAGGTGCTTCAGGTACTGGAGCTGAGATTCCTTTGCAGCCTGTGGTGAGCACCATGGTAAAGCAGCTGTGCCCCGGTAGCCCCTGGTGGATCACAGGGATGCAGAGGTCCTCCTGCAGCCCGTGGGGCAGGTCAATGCCTAGAGGAGGCTGTGAACCCATGGGAGTCCTGTGCTGGAGCAGGGTCCTGGCAGGGGCCTGCAGACCCGTGGAGAGAAGAGCCCACTCTGAAACAGGTTTCCTGGTAAGACTTGTGACCCTGTGGGGGATCCATGCTGGAGCAGCCTGTCCTCAAAGGATTCTACCCTGTGTTAGAGTGACCCAAATTGGAGCAGTTTATGGAGAACTGTTTCTCAAGGGGTGGACTCACACTGGAGAAGTTCTTGGAGAACTGTGAAGCAGTTCTGTGACGAACTGACCACAGCCCCCAATCCCCATGTGCCTGCACTGCAGGTGGGTAGGAGGTAGAGCTGAGGAGGAGAGAGGGGCAGGGGCAAGTGTTTTTAAGGTCTGTTTTTCTTCTCAGTTTCCTGCTCTGATTTTGTTAGTAATAGATTCAATTAATATCACCAAGTTGAATCTGTTTTGCCCACGACAGTATTTGGTGTGTGATCTCTCCCGGTCCTTATCTCAAGTCATAAACCTTTGTTACATTTTCTCTCCCCTGTCCAGATAACTGTGAGTATCCAGATGGTTCTATCCCAACTGAGAAAAATGAGTGAGTCCACCTTGGCTTTCTTGCTGTTCTTCATCAGGTTTTGCAGCTCTCCTACTTTACATCAATCACTGTGAAATATGAGGCACAGCAAAAGACAACAAGTGAGACATTCTACTGTGTGCTTCACAAGCACTCTGGTAAGCAATGTGGCAGGCAGGAAAAGAGCCAGGGTCTTGTCAGTACTCAGATGATCTGAAGGAGAAAAAGCCTGGCTCAGCCAGGAATTCCTGTAAGATCAGCTGGACCCTGTGGAGGAGTATGGAGAAGTGGCTCTTGCTCCAGGCCAGCTCTCTGGCCTACTCCCTGATGCAAACTGTACTGTAGGAGATGGTGTGAACACATGAAGCATTTGGAGGGCAGTAGTTCACAACTGCTGCACTCTACAGAGAGGATATCTTTACCACAAACATGGTGTGTGCAATATGAGCCCCTCCTCAGTTCTGTCCCTTGCACAAGACAAATGGGCTGCTGGTGTGTGCTTCAAGGTGTCAGCAGCCATCAGCATCCTAAAGATCCCCCTCTCCATGATGCAGGCTGTCAGCAGAAGAGAACCTGGTCAGGTGTTCTTTTCTCTAAGAATCAACACTTTTCCCTAAATTTCAGAATAAGGAAACTATTCTGGTGGTGAGACCTGACTTTCTAGATAACAAGGGCTTAAAAATGGACCAGGGAAAATAGTAACTGACCTAAATGGTTAGCTTCATGGTAAAGCAAAGGCACCAATGTCAAGAAAAGAAAGATTTATTATTTTGTTTTCACATGGAAAACAGTGGAAAACAATCTGCCTAAGCTTGCCATATGGTTTTCATTGGAGACATTCTGTGTTTATATATGTGTGTCTGTACGTATATACATGTGTAAGCTATTATATTATGTCAGATTCTGACCTGCTTCATAAAACAAGGATACCTGAAAATATGTCTGTCACTCATTAATTGTTCTTTTCCTTTTGTATCTAAAAACTTAGGGTTGGCTTGTTCTGAATTTCCAGAGATTTCAACTTCAATATTAACAAAAGTAACTTAAAAGATCCAAAATGTTCTGCCTTGTCTACCTTGCATTTCACTTCATAACACAAGTATACACAGGCTCAAGGATAACCTATCTAACCAGGCTAGATGACACTTGAATAATGTCAGTTGTCATGTTACAATTTTCTACTTTGGTGAGTGTAATTTTAGGTTCTTCTGAAAAAATGTCTTTTGCTTATTTAAATATCTATTTCAATTTACATTTAGTGTGATTTATGACCATTATCCCCTTTTCTCTACTGGAAGCAACCCTTGCTCTGGTAATAGATATAAAGCCTATGGGAAATGTGAGTAAAATGTAATGATATGAGAATCTTAAAAAATGCTGCCATTTACAAACTGATTTGAAAAACCCCCACTTATTTCTACTGTAAAATCTGTAAAAGTAGGTAATACATAATTTCTTACATACTGATAGTATTTGGTATTTTTATATGTATATTATGGTTTTGTTTTTTAAACAAAAATGGCTGCTAACCTCAGCTGTTGATGTGTCCATGCCTCCTATGACCAAGCAAAACAACACAGCTGATAAAATACCATAAAATGAGCTATCTGAAATGAATGATTTTGTTGGGAATGATTCTACTTCCATTCAGTTTAGTAAATCTCAGCATAACTAAAA
The DNA here is from genome assembly GCA_013400235.1 of Oriolus oriolus. Lineage (NCBI taxonomy): Eukaryota > Metazoa > Chordata > Aves > Passeriformes > Corvidae > Oriolus > Oriolus oriolus. Next base: position 812,763 of record VXBT01007300.1, on the reverse strand, counting down.
GCACAGTCTACATAACGTGGCAGAGGGTAGAATATTTATACATTTGTAAGACGCTGGCAAGTGCTGCGTCTGTCATGAGTAGAGGCTGTAAGAAAATGTCCTATTCATTCTGTCTGTGCTTGAAATTTCTTACATTTAAAACAAGGAATCCTGTCTTCTCCCCAAAGTTTGGCTGCTGCAGCCCTGCAGTGGAACATTTGATACTGCCATGATGAAACTCAGACTACAATCTGCCAAGAACAGAGGTTGCCAGGTCAGTCTTCTGATAAGTACGTCTGATTTGCCTCAATACAGCAGTGGAAAATATGCAAATTCACAGGGTGACTGATTACCCCTTGGGAAAACTTAAGCAACCGGTCTGAGCTCTCCTGTAATTAAAACCATCTAGATAATGTAAACAATTGTCTTCTAAACATTTTGCCCTGGAAACTTTCTGCAACTACTCATTCTGTGGCCTGGCTTTGTATTTGCCAAGCTCCTCAATACACTTTAAGCTCATTAAGGCTTAGCTCCTGCCAAGGACTTTCTGTCCCAAGTCCTCCAGTGCTCACAGGTGGCAGATCTGGTTGGAGGCTGGAACTATAACACTGTCGAGTATTCGTATCTGAAGGGGCAGCACATCACCTGTCTGTGGTCCCCAGCACCAGCAGAAGTGGCAGCAAGAGAGGGGCAGCTGGACTTTTCAGAAGCTCCTGAAACCCCTTATGAAATTACTGAGAACTGGAGATGTAATACTGCGGGAAAGTCAGCATGTGCAACGCTGGGGGCTTGGGATGAATATACATGAAAAGCAAAGGCACCAGCTGTAATTAAAGTCAGGGGCTTGTTACTTTGTTTTGTTAAAGCTCCTGCCTTGTTTTCTTGCCCCAATTTTTATCCAACATGTCTTTCCAAAAATGTTAGCAAAATGGTGAATCAAAAGACTCTTAACCTCAGTTAGACTTCTGATCTGAAGAGTAATAAACTCTCTGATTAGAGGAAACTGCAAATAAGTACTTTTATCACATGAAATAACAGATGCTTTTTTTTCTGTCAAGTGGGCTCAGTGATTCTGGGAAAATTGCTTTTACTACAGATTGCCATTGGTCACAGTATTTCTCTATGGGATGTGTTCTGGATACATGTTCTAGACATCTGCTACTGAGCACTGAAACATGAAAGTTCAAGTTGTTTCTTTCCAGCTTCCCCACTCTTCCACTCAGAATAGGAGAACAAATCACACTGGTAACTGCAGGGTCTCTGAGATCTACTGGTGGCGACTTGCAAAGCTTACTTAATAGATCTTGAGCTAATATACAATATTGCACTTGGAAGGGGATTTGGCTTGTGTGAAATGAGAGCTACCAGATGAGAAAGAAAAAATTCAACATTCACGTATCACACATTTCAAGCCCTGAGTAAGGCAAGAGCCAGTGTAAGGACATGTGTGCATGTGTGCTTTGTATCAGAGACTGGTCACAACAGAGCAGTGAATTGAAATTTCAATTGCATGGGAGTTCAGCCAGGTCAATATTCAGTAATGAATTTGAACCTTCATAACAGGCAAACAGTTGGACTGAGAGATGCTGTGTTGTGTGGTGATTCAGTCCTGAATCTGAAGGCAGCTGAGCTGTGGAGCTTCAATTTGCCTGATATCAGTTTCCAGAAATCACTGGTTGGTGGTCCAGAAGATTAGTCCTTTGTTTACTCACAGAAAAAGTACAGGAGAGGCCAACACAGAGATTTCCTTGTGCATTATGCTGAGGCAGTCCCTTCTCCAAAACTGCTAGCTGACTGGGAGTAGACATCTCCCAGGAAAAAAAAAAAAAGGCTGGGGAAGATCAGAATCTGCAATTCACCTTAGCTCCCAGCCTTCTTGAACAAGATCTCTGTAAAGCTGTTCAGAAAATTTGAAATGTTGTTGGCTGGGAGCTGCTCTTTTGCTGAGGCTCAGCTGTCAAAATTAATTGCTGCTTACTAGTATCCTCCTCTCCAAAACATTTGATGGAGCTTACTGCAACTGCAAAACGGGCCAGAGGAGTGCTACAGGGACTTTTTTTTCCATTCTAACAGTTCATGTTCCTATTTCTTCAGACTCAGTGTTAGAACTTGTCTGTAGTGCATAGGCACAGAAAATAAAGTAATCTCTTACCACAACTCCAGATGTGACAAAGATCCTTTTGTCACATCCTATAAGTGGAAGAATCACTCAACAGAAGTCCATCACAGCTTAACTAGGGACCCTGGGCTAGCTGCCTCATTTTTTGATGGGCTCCTATTGGGGGTGAGTGGGTGCTACAAGCGAGCTGGAGAGGGACTTTTTACAAGGCCATGTGTGACAGGGCTGGAGGAATGGCTTCAAACTGAACAAGAGTATATTTAGATTTGATATTAGGAAGAAATTCTTTACCCAGAGGGTGGTAAACAGGTGGAACAGGTTGCCCAGAGAAATTATGGGTGCTCTGTCTCTGAAAGTGTTCAAGGCCGGGTTGGTTGGAGCTTTGAGCAACCTTTCTAGACAGCTGTCCCTGCCCATAGCAGGGGGATTGGAACTAGATGGTCTTTAAGATCCCTCCCAACCCAAACCATTCCATGATTCTATGATATGTGCTGGATCTTGATCTTTCCACATTGCCTGCCGCTCAGGAATTTTAATTTATAGATATTTCTAGATATAGCATGCAATCTTCAAGGCAAGAGTTAAATATTTGCTTTTCAGCTTGGTAAAAGCTATTTTTTTTTCAAAATTTGTGAAACAGAGGTAGATCCAACCCCAAGACAAAGGACAGAGCGTAGACAGAGCAGGACTTTACACTGTCAGATGGTGAAGAAACTCATATCCCTCCTGCCTCTCTTCAAACATGTGGGGGACACTGAAGTCCTTTCGGTTCCACTTCTACATTTGTTCTTAGTTAAAAACAGAAACAGTAAAACTAAATGAAGAGAAATGGTGATAGTGGGGGCTACCAGAAGTAAGTATAAAGGGTGTTTCTTAATATTAGATGCTTTTCCAGTCCAGAGCATAGAGAAAATATGTAAATGTCTCCAGAAGAAATCAAATTTCAGTTCCTCTATGTCTCCTGCTGGTTGTCAAATGTTATGGAAGTCTGCCTGAGGCTCACTAACACTAAAACTATTATCTATCTAAATCTGGGACAGCTGAAGTTGCATTCATTTGTTCATTAGAGCTATTCTGGCAATAGAAAATGAAAGATTCTGAAGCTATATTACATCAGAGACAAGTACTTTTTCATTCTCACAGTGCTGCTCTGGCTATATCAACTCAGCAGGTTGCCCATCTCACGTTAAATTGAACTAAAATTCTGGAATTCTGGAATTCTGAAAAACTGCTGCATACTGTGACAATGAAATTACTCCCAGTACTTTCACTTAAAACCACCTGGCTAACCTTCTCTGCTCTCTCTGCCTGTAGAAGGCCATAATGTCAAGAAATAGCGGAATTCCTGTGCTGCAGGAATTCTGCTGGATTGCTGGCTACAGCATAGAGAGCTGAGCAAAGGACCTGATAAAGTTCCCCTCTATTCTGGTTTTAGGGTGATCACACCACTAGTGCAGAAACAGTTAAATTGTTGTTAAGTTGCCAAAACATAATTCAGTATCATCCTTCAAAAGTGATTTTTCACGTATCCAGAAAACTATACATTCATCCTCCCGATATATTTTCCCAAATAGAAAGGAACAGTATTACTGAATATTTGCAATGTAAGGTTTGTTTTGTTTTGCTTGTTTTCCTTTTAATTTTCTTTATTTGACACATCTTGCTATCATGTTCTGATATTATATTCTTTATAATTTTCATTGTCATGAAGTTTAAAAACCCAAGAAAAAGGTCAAGTTTCCCTAGTGTCAAGCAATATAACTGAGGGGAAAAAAAGGGCCTATGTGGGTTTACAAAGTAAAAGAAAATTGAGAGGCAAAAAATGGCTACATCCAAAATAATAGTTCCAGTAACCCAGTACTGACCATCTTATCTCGGACAATTGCCTCAGCACATTGGTAGCCTAGCTTTTGCCAAGTTTTCTGAAAAATGTAATTGTACGTGGGAATCTGAAGAACAGTTTTTTGTGGTTGGTTATAAAGAGTTTCCTAGTGCTAAATACCTAATGCAAAGGGTAGCATGAAATCAACAGTGAAAGTTCTCATTTCTATACCAATGAAAACCACAGAGGAAGGACCTGGGTAGTCAGTGATGACAGACATTGAGAAGGGAAGATAAGGAGTCAGTGGGGAAAACTGGAGGGAGATGAAATGGAAGAGGAGAGACTGATTATTATAGCCTGGAGAGTGTGGGAGAAGAAAAGAGGAGCAGAAAGTCTGTCGGGTAGGCCTGGGTGTGCAGCATAGCCAAAAGCTGAAGGTAGCAGGTCATGTTGAGTTCAGCAGTGCCAGATCACTGTGGAATAGAAGCTGGGTCTCAAGAAACAATACAAGAGAGTAATAAGGATGAGATGATGAAAGTGTTAAGGACACCAGACATATGAACAGAAGAAGAGTGTGAGGCTGGAGAGAAGCCAGGGCTAAGGGCAAGGTGAAGGGCCAGGCCAGGCACAAGCTGGGTACCAGGGGTATGGAATTTGCATTTAGCTTGATAGGAGAGAGGGAGAGATTGAACTGGAGAGGGTAAAACACCATCAGAGCCACAGAAGCACGATCCCAAAGAGGAAAGGAGAAGGACAGAGAAAAAAGAGAAATGAGAGAAGAGGGAAATGAGGGAAATGTTGAGAACTGTATTGTGTATAACGAGAATGCTAAATGGCAAGTAGGAAAGAAAGGGGAACATGCTGAAAATCTTTGAGTGAACAGATCTGAGAAAGCTGATAGACAATATTCTGCAACAGCAGCAGTTTCCTGTGTCTTCCTCTTTATAGGAATGGTCCAGATAAGGCAGTGTTCCTCATCTTACTTTTCTAGTAACACATTGACATTTATTTTGTGTGTGAAGAGGATTTGCATGACTAAGGAAATATATTTCAAACAAGGAAATGGCATTAAGTTTATCCAGTCCTTGCTGCTTCTCTAGATATTTGGTATTTCAGAGGCTGCGTCTATGAAAGAAATCGCCTTTTCTTTGGCGGAGGATTATTATATTGAGTTGCACTCGGAAAATATCTTCCTTCACAAATACGGGGGGAACTTGCACAATAATTCCTAAGAATTTCGTACTTGCATATGAACCAAGCCTCTGTGCCTGACTGATCACTACACTGCTCCAGTTTGCCTCTGCATGAAATCTACTGGCATGAATAGACTTATCCTACCATAACACTGTACTAGTGAAAGACAGATTCCCATCTCCTAATTGCATGCACCTCCTAAATCCTCCTAGTGGAGCATTTCCCATTGTATGAACTTGTGCCATTTGGAATTTTAAAGAGACTTCTGGGAACAGTAAATTTATGCGTGGTTTTCACTTTTTAAAACAAACAAACAGTTCTCCAAGCATTAGAAAAATTGAGCTAGAGAGGAGGAAAAAAATTGAATGGGCAGATTTACATCTGCATTTTTTCCAGAGTTTGGTTTTGGCTTATTATAGGCAAAATGTAGCCACAAAAATGGAATGCAAATGAACACCATTAATATGCAAATCTGCTCTTGTCTAAAAATGACACTGTAAGGAAGAAAACAAAAATCCAAGGTAGATCTCTCAAGCCACTGTACATTTGCGTTTTCAGACAGAGAATTTAGTCACCAAACGTGCTGTTGGTGGAGCATGCTCAAAAGTGCTGCTCTTTTGGAACCCAGAAGAAGTGTGAGAGCATGGCAAGGTCTCACTGCAGCTGTGAATCAATACATCACAAACCTCACCAAAGAGGACCCCTTTGAAGATCAGCTGACAAGTCAGTCTTTTGCTGCTCTTATTTAGTCTGGCACATCTTGTCTGACGCTGTGAAAGGAGATGACAGTTTTCTGAGATAAACCCTGGCCTGAGGATACCCATTCATTCATCTGTTTTGGGAACCCATTTGTTACAAGCCCATGGTCTACATACATGGAGCTTGCCTTTCATCTTCTTGCCCCTTCAGAGGTCATTTTATAAGTTTCCTTTTAATATCATCAGCCTTTTGGGTGAGATGAACACCTTTGGGACAGATGAACACCATCGAGGAGAAGAGACACTATCTTGTATTTGTAAATTATGCCATGACTCTTTTGTGGCTTATTACCACATCTGAATAGTTGATTAATGCTAGACAAAAAAGAATGAAGAATGCATTGGTGCCAAATCAAGAACTGAAACCACACCACCATCATGCACAAAGTTATGTGATTTAAAACCACATCATTTTAAAGCATAGCCATGCTCAGTTTTTCCTACTTTTTCTTTTTTGATTGATTGAGGGTTCTTATGTTTTAGACTTTACAGTGGTGAGTCTAAAATCTCTTGGCTTTGACTTAAATGAAAGTTGAGATTTCCCAGTACTCATTGAACTTCTGATGAAGCCTTTAGGAATAATGAATTGTAAGGCTGACTCTGAAGTCAGCAGAACTAGTTACGAAACATGAATGCCCTAGAGATCCAGCCTAAATTGGAGCAAAGTTCTGCTCCCAGCTGAAGCAGTATGAGTGTGGAGTAGCAGACATAAAGATTTACTCCACAAAAAATGAAAACATACATATGCTGAAATGAGAAGATACAGATGTCTAGGGTTTTTTCTGTATTGTTAATTTTAAAAAAATCCAGAGAAACTGGAATAAATAATGCTATTTTGTAAAAGCACAGACTATTTTCCAGTTAAAAGCGGATGGAGATATTAGCCAATGATGTTGTCTAGACAAATATTATAATCTTAAATGTAGCCTTGAGTCAATAGTTGTTACAGCCATCTACTCAGGGTGTGCTCATCCCAGGAAATTTAGTGTATTGAAGAGACCCAAACCAGTAAGTTCCATGCATTGTGCAGCCCAGGATTCATTAGCTGGAGGATACTCTGTGCCAGCACTTGGCTGACATGGCTTTTAAGCTTGTTTTCTGCATAGTAAATGACCTGGCACTTCTGATTGTTGACTAGGCAGAGAGGATATGAGCTTGGATGTTTCTGTATCTCCCACACTATAAGTGTCTTTTTTCACAACTTGCACATCCAAACCAAATTCAGCTGATGGTTTTTGCTTGCTGTCCTTCACTGCTGGTGACTGGCTCAGCAGTAGCTAGGTCATGGGTTCATCCTCCTCTTTATCCTCCTTAGGAAAACCAGACATGGTGGGAAGCAACCTTTCCAACATTTATGAGTAGATGTCGTGGATAGCTTCTTTACAAATGATGCAGCAAACAAATAAAGCATCTGGTGCCTTTTGTTCTTACTTTTTGTAATCCTAGTTGCATGCTTAATGCAAAATGTGCTATACATTATATATATGTATATGTATATGTATATGTATATGTATATGTATATGTGTATATGTATATGTATATGTATATGTATATGTATATGTATAATATATTGGTTGATTTTTTATTTTATTGCTGTCAAAGACTTTAAAATTGGATATAATTATGTAATGTGAGGAATATGCTATATCCTTCTATGCGAAAATCGCCACTGCCCACCACAATATTATACAAAATTACATAATATAATCTAATCTAATATAATATAATGCTATACCATACTGATTCACAGCTAACACACATTTGCTTGTTAACTGAGAAACCTCTCCAGAACAAGTCAGATAGAGCAGGAATAAAAGCAGTGAAATATAGCTGTGGGTGAGTAAAATGGAAGGTGAACAGTCATTAGAGAGTAAGTAGAGCTATAAGTGGTTTTTAGAAGCCCCAAGGATTCCTGACTGCCAGTTGTCAGTGCTGAAAACATGGATTGAACAGGACACGCAGAGTCAGCAAACGCTGTGCCAGTGCTCCAGGAAAAAGGAACTCAAGCACCGGTAGGAATGCAGCTGAAGGGCTGATGAAGTCCATTTGGCTTCTGCTGGCTGATTTTTTCCCTCCATCCACTAATAACTTAATCTCCCTCTGTTTCCTTTGCACATTATGCTGTATTTATATAATGCTACAACCAGGGCAGTTACAGCATCCGAAGTGGAATATCTGCCCCTTGGTCCCTCCCTGCAGCGTTGCTGTTCTATGGCGAAGGCAGGGTTGGATACTAATCACTTGCAGAGGGGCTGCCAGCTTCAGACTCTTTCCTAGGTCTTCAAATACATACTTCAGTCAAGCTACATAGATCAGATCCATCTGGGCTTACTGTCCAGCCTGCAGCTGAACTTATTTTCTGTTTTACTGAGAGCTGTAATTGGACATATTAGCCAGTCGAAAGGATAAAGCCTTTACCTCCTTCCTATAGATTTTTTTTTCATTTTCTAAGGAGCAGCCAGGCACTTCTAGCTCTGTCAAAGAAGATGAATTACAGAGGAGATTCCTTTTGTGCCTTCCTTCTTTTCTCTTCCTGCCCCCCAAAACAAGAAACAAAATGATTCCTATTAAGGTAACAGCAGATAAAACAGACCAAATTGCTTTACTCCAGGGGTTCAGTGTACACTGCTCTGCACTGAAATTGCCTGGTTTATGGTGCTGTTTGCCTTATGCTGAGGGAAAGAATATAGATTTCAGAATAAGGTCTTACAAAAACATATACTTCTATGGCAGAGCTAAACTGTAAGCTGCCTTCTAAAAGCCATATATAAATGAACTCCATGACAGTTCATATTACAGTTATAAATATAAAAGGGATAGAAAAGGCCTCACCTGACACCCTGACTGGTTTTTGCAAGTGTTACTTTGCATTCCTAAAAGTCAAGTGAAAATTCCCAGACGCTGGCCGTCACCCGGTGACATTTCCCCAGCCCTGGCTCACCACCTTGGCAGTGTTTGAAGTGCAGTGGTGCACTGTAATTGGTGGTTTTTCTGAGCCCATGCAGACGGCAAGTGTTGTCAGGGAGCTCTACTGGGGATGGCAGCGACTTGGAGCCTTGCTCCAGGGCTCTTGGCAGCACAGGACGCATGCGCCTGCTGCACGCTATGCCTGCACCCCAGCCAGCCAGACACACACCAGACAAACTGAATGTTGAAGAAATGGTGTCACCCAAGCCAGCGTCACCCAATCTGGGTGGCAAAGTCCTTCGGTCAGTGATAAGAGAGCATTCTGGAAGAAGTTCACGTCTTGTTTCAATGTGACCTTCTGGACCTGCTTCAGAGCTGTCTGCAGCACAGCATCAGGTGTTCTGGCATCTGAAAAATGTATGGCAGGGAATCCAAAAGGCTGCTTGCAGTGGCACATACCTGAGGGTACTGACACCTCTGTGTCTCTTGGTTCCTCCCTGGTAGTGTTACCATAGACCTTCAGAGACATCGTCATATTCTTTGGAAAAGTCATTGTGGAGACACTGAGCAAGGATGTCCTGGAGATAATCTGAGTATCACCCTACTGTGGCAACTCTCAGAGCAACAGAGGCCAGCAGTGACATGTCTGCACAGGCCACAACTGCAACTCAGAGAAGAAAAAAGGGCCACAGACCACCATCTGAAATACTTCTTTTGTCATCTCTCATCCCCCCTCCTCCCTCTGGAGCTTTCTATATATTTCAAGATGTAGTGAGAATCCCAGATTGCTGTAGCCTTGTCCCCTTCTCATGAGCCTTGGGGACACAGCATGGTCTTTTCTGTAACTTCATTCTCCCAAATTCAAAGCAGGATGGGTTTTTTTATGATTTTATTTACTGATTATACCACACACAGAAGATGAGCAATGCTGTGGTTGGAAAGGACTCCTCCCTTGAATATATATTGTGAAGTGATAAAAGCCTCCTCAGTGACTCAAGACTGGTTTCCTTGACCAGAGAACAACACAACTGTTTTGGGCTTTCCTAAGAAACTTCTGCTACCATGGCAGCCAGGACTTCTTGAGAAAGAGGTGGTTTCTGTGTCACAGGAAGAAAGGGCACTAAAATTTGTCATTAAGATCAGGATAATCATCCGGGCCACAAGTTCTTAACATCTTGGGGTTTATCACTAAGTAAACAAGAAGAAATGAGTCACTAGTAGACCAAACTCTATGAAAAGACCAAAAAAAACCCAACCTCAAAAACCAATAAAACCTTTTCCCTGTGCTCTGTAGTCCTGTTTCAGATACAAGGCTCTATAACACTCCATGTAACCTCAGCTTGTGAGTGACAGAACTAAGAGGACTTGATTAAACCTGCAACAGAGACACAAGCTAAAGGAGAAGGAGAAACAGATAGGATGTTTTGATAGACTTGGGGCAACTGTGTCCTCTCCTTCTGTTTGGAAGGTATTTTAGTTTGCCTGTGAAGCAACCAAGGCAGTATGTCTGAGATAAAAAAAACTCTTTCCCTGTTTCTTCAAAATCAAAAGTTGTTAATGTTTAGGAAAAGAGAGGGGGAAAAAGTAATATGTACCTAGAGGAGCCATTCTTTTCGATACCTTCTCTTTGATGGAAAATAATAAATAAAACAATGTTTGGTTTAGGATTAAGGAGTCAAAGTGTGTGTGTGCTGGCATACAGATCATTTCTGAGAATATCAGAGATGGAAAGAAGCCTTTCCTCACACTTGTGAGCTTCCACAAAGGAGCAGAGGGCACACAGCTCCCTGCCCTCAGTGTCAGGCAGTGCCCAGTGACAGTGCAGTGTTTTATTTTCCACTGACGGTAGCAACGCCCCAAGACAATTCTTCACCAGGCAGCCAGCAGGAAATACATCTTGGTTTGGTCTGGCCACATTACACACACAGTTAATCCCTGTAACTCCCACCACAATTAAAAACTCTGATTTAGATCCTAGGAAGACACTGCCTTTGGTTTTTAATGACCCAATTATTTTTTCAGGAGCTGTTACACCAAGACTTGGCTTCCAAACTCTTCTCTGCAGGTCAAACAGTATCCACAAGGACAGGGACTGTCATTGCTGGCCATGCAGGTGCCAGTAGTGTCACCTGCTAGACACCAGTGCCATTTGCTGGCCACTCCTGCAGGCAGGTGACTGAGTAACGAGCAGTTCAGCTGGGGACATGCTGTTGCAAGCTGTACTCACTGCTTTCCAGACACTGGTGTGTTACAACTCTTATCTACAAGTGCCCTACATCAGCAGGGGTACTCTCGGTTCAAGTGTGACTGCAAAGCCCACAGGCTGCCTGGGTGCTGGGCTCCAGCTGCAGTCCACCCTGTCCCTCCCCCAGAGGGTGTTTGGTCAGTGAGCAAGCCTCAGCATGAGCCCAGTCAGCATTCCTGGAGGCAGATGGTCTTGGGACCAGGGAAAACTTTCTCACCTAACTTGCTGACTCAGGATGCTTCAAGGCAATGATCTCATGTCCCTTTTCTCTAATCCTTTCTCCCCTTTCAGGAAGCAGCTGTTGATTGCTTTTTGGTTGGCAACTTGGTTACATTGCTGGTTTTGAAATCAGAGGCATCAGTAGCAGTTGTGCACTGTCATTTCTGTGCTGACCTTCAAAATATTCTCAGCTAAGGGCCATCTGCCATTGCAGTCTAGGGAGCCAGTCAGGGATAACATTTCTATTCCATAAGAATTCACAGCAATTTGACATTTATTTTCATTCTGAACTGGAATGAAAACTCAACACACTCAGACTTTCCCTGTCATTGAAATTATTAGTGCTACCTCAAGGAAAAATCTTTTTTCATTCATAACGCTGCAGCATTTGATAAGGTAACAGTATTTGCCTCTAGTAATGCTGAAAAGTTGAAGTATAATGTTGGAAAAAATTTATGAAATATTAATATGTTAAAGTTAGTTTAGTGATGCATTTAGATATGTTGACTTCACAATGAGATATGAAAATATATCTAAATGAGGAATCCAAAATATTTTGAGTGCATCAAGCATAATTGGAAAATAGAGACAGCAGATTTGAATCTGGTTTTGAAAATATAGTAGTATTTAACATACATTTGCAGCATCATATTTCTGACAAGAGATATTTTTCTGTCTTCTGTCCAAAATCTATGGCTGGTTCTAATAATCAAACAGTCTCCTGGTCTAGCTAAATAGCTCTGCTCCTTATTGTAAGAGTTCTAGCTTCCCTTCATCCATGTATTATTCCTTTTCCTGTAGCTTCTGGGACTGTTTCTGGGTGCATGATGGTGATTGACAGTCTTCTGCTGGACTCTTTAGTTAAGCTCTGTGACAGACTTTTACAGCTCCCTGCTGCAACTTGCTGCTACATCCCTACCCAGAAAGTTCTCCTAAGTTGTCCATGTGCTGGCTGTTTGAAAGATCTGCGTGACCACCGACCCACTGACTTGTCCCCATCCCCTTGTCTTGACTAGCAGCAGTTCTGCCACTTCTCCTTTTCTCACTGCTGTCAATGCTGGCATTTAAAAAAAAAATTTGGGGCTGCTCTGTCAAGTGCAGAATATGTCTGACTTCAGACCCTTGCTTCAGGGAAAGAACTTATTAGGCCAGCATTCAGCATTAACCTGCACTCTTCCTTAATCAGATTTTGCTCTGTGCTTCAAATATGATTTCCCTACTCCATGATATTTAACAGCATGGGCCTCTATGACACCAGAGACTGCTCTCTTCTCCTTGAGATAGACAAGCTGGTTGCAGTGGGAGGACTTGGACATACCTTTTACAGGTAAAAACACCCCATGGCCTAGCACTAAGAGAAGGAAATAGAAATGTCATGACAATCTGATGGCATCCAGACTGGCTGTCTTTCTGGAAGTCCCAGAGGGTTTGTCCATTCTACTGGACTTTGGGAAAGAAATTTATAAGGTGTAGTTGAAGAAGTTGATTTTGGGAAGTTATTCTGGGGCGTTAGCACTGCCTGCTTTCTGCATCATGGTTAAACATTATGAGAGTGCCCAAAACCTTAGGAGAGTGCTCAGACTGCTGGACAGATGCATTTTGTGTAAATTAGTGGTAAAAGGAGTTTAGGAAACAATTCAGATATGTGAGCTTCCACTCTTTCAGCTGTGGTGGGGTACAAGATTTATGAAATGTTTTCATGCGTGATGTCTCAATGTGGGTCTCATGCTGTTTGTACCTTCGTGTTCAACAAATTGTTTTGAAAAGAGAGCAAAGATACTTGGCCCTTTTTTGCCATGGGTGTACTATTATGGTGTCAAGCAGGATAGACCACCACAATGATGTCAACAATATTTAAAAGAAGGAAAAACCGACACTAGTTCAGGGTTGTGGCAGACCTCACAGAGAAACTTATTCAAGCGTGAAAGGAGGTACCTAATGTTGTCATTCAAGGTAGGATATGAAAGTAATAAAAGGCTAAAAACAAATCCAAGAAGAGATTTAGGCATAGTGAATAAAGTGAACATCTTTGTATCTGTCTGATACTTAAGGCCTTTTGTAATGTGCTTGTGTATGTTGCATTAAGAAGCCAATGAATAAAACACATAAAGGTCAGGCATCTCTCGTTCAAGAGATCTCACTGAGATAGAACCATGTTCTTCCAGCGTGCTATCACTCTCCAGACCTGGGATCTTCCTCTTGGCCTGACAGTAACCTTGGCCAGGAGACGCCTCACAGTTATCAAGTCTCCTTGCATGAACCATCTTCTGAGGACAGGGCAGGTGACACCATGTTCTCCTCAGCCTGAAGAGACCTGAAAACACACAGGTCTTTGCATTCTAGGTAAGTGCTTTAACCACAAGTGTTCAGCACAAATAGGAGCAATAACATCTCGTCCAGGATCAGCAGCAGGTAGGGCCTATGAAAAAAGGAAAGAGATGTCTGTCTGTGCTTGAATGTGTGGCTCAGGTGCCTTAAGTTTTGGAAAGTACAGTTTTCTCTTTCTCTTTGACATACTATTCAGAGTGAGCCGCAGGAAAACAACTCAGTCCCTGTGTGTGATAGTGCTTCAGGTGAATCCCACTCTTTGGTCTTCGCCTCTTGGCTGTTTTATGGGCTCTGGTGTTGTGTGTCCAGTCTCCCCACCTCTGAACTCACTGTTCGCAGCACTGGGAAAATAAGTGGTGTGGACAAGGCTGTGAATTCCACTCTCATAGCCAAGACCTTTGACATTAGAGTGTAACAGTGTGTGGTATCATCACGCCTATATAATCTTTCATGGAAGTAGAAGTTCATGAAAGTAGAAAAATAGCCTCTGGAAACAAATGCTATTGTAAAACAGGTGTGGGAATGGTAAATTTTTTCACTGCTGACCAGTATATCTCAAACTATCATTTCAATTAAGACAAAAATGTGGCAAATATTTGGGCAGAGTTCTAAACTGAAGCCACCTGTAAACTCACCATAACCCAATAAATACTCCTGAGACCCCATATCCAGACTGTCTACTCCCAAGCATAAATTTCTCTCCCAGAATTAGGAATGAATGAAATTCAAAGGAACTCATCATCTTTTCACACCTTCGAAGATGTAAATGTTTTCTTACATGAGTTATCTCTTTTGATACTTTGGTACAAAGCTAGCAGAACAGAATCCTTAGAACAAAATTTTGAAATGTAGAGTTTTAATTTAGTATAAATGTTTACTGCTTCTGAAGACAAATTCTATGTGTGGGAGTCACCATTTACAGAGTGGACCTTGAATACTTTATCAGCTGGTATCACTGCGAATACTGAAGTGTTTTTCTGCAGGTTCCATTTTGCACCCCCCTTTTTTCTTGTTTCCTTCTCCTTTGAAATGCTTCATTTTGCACGTTTCTCATTGTCAAATGTTTTTAAATTGCTTCTGGCAGAAACATTTTACAAGTGGGGAGGATGCCCCAGGCTTCTTCCTGGAAAATAGGAGACTGTGTGTGGGGAGGCTGAGGCCAGCTCTGCAAACCCTGTAGCTTTGCATTAAAAAAAGTACTTTTCTGAGTAAACAATGGAATCCATTATTTACAGACTGTATTATAAACATCTGTGGCAGAGAAGTCTTCTTATTGTATGCCTGTAATGACAAGGGCAAACCCAGCACAGGAAGAAGGAAGGACCAACCCACTTAACAGAATGAGACTTACTTGAATTCATTTTAAAGCCACCAACAAACAATCAATAGTTTGGCTGACGCAGGACATAAGCAAATAAGAAATATTAGGATACCTACGTGACATTCTGGCTCCATCAAAACAAGCAGGATGTTTGAAATTGGCATTAGAGGTCAAGGCTCAGTTTCTAACTTTTTTCCCTACCAAAACCTCAAAAACAAAACAACTAAAATTGCTCAGCTTAGATTGTAAAAAGAGTGTTAAAACTATGGCTTTCTGATTAAGGTACTTAACACACAATTTTTAGATGCTTTGGTAACTACAGAAAAAATGTGAATATTGTGCTGCCTCTAAAAAAGGAAATAAAACGATTCCTTTATGGACCTTGGCAAAGGACATTTCCACGTTGTTACTGGCTGGCTGAGCTCTTGGCCTTAGGTCATCTGTTGTTTCAAATAGTCATTAGTGCTTTTAACTTCAATTGTTGTCATTGCCTTGGAACTGCACTGAGGAGAGATTGTCCACTCTTCTTTGCCATGTTGTACCAAAGGCAGTCCTACAAGAATCCCCACAGCCTCTCTGCTGTGTAGCTCATCCCAACTTCGAGCCTCTAAAGAAGGTTGGGGCAAATGTCTGCTGCCATTTTTTGACAGAAGACTGAATTTGTAACTTTTTTTCCTCCCAAAAATACTCCCTACTTCAGCTGTTGAAATCAGCCAGAATTAGAATTCAGGTTTAGTTCTCTCCTTTTTTTATAAATTTTGTTTTCACACGGTTAATAAGATACAATAATCTGTTTTTACATTCTTGTATCATCAAACTTTTTCCTAATTTATATTACCTGTTTTAGTTAATCCCTTTACAGTCAAAGGTACAGAGTGCATCCCCTTTGCCATAGCCTTCCTGTCTCTGCCCACACTCCCTTAAGGCTGGCCTGATCACCAGATGCTTTTCACTTTTCATAGGCTCCAGACAATGCAGATCTTGGTGGAACTGGGGCTACTGTCATCAGCACAAGACGGAAAAACCTGAATGTGCTTCTGCAAAACGCAATCCCAACTAATTTTTATGCTAGTTTTTAGGCTAATAGACACTACTAAAAAAAGGTTACCTTTCCCAATGTTCTAGAGAAACAAGTCACAGAATCTAGAATAAATGCTATTCCTTATATACTAATATCTTGCCTGTCCATAGGAAGCTTGTAGGAGGCAGTGGGAGGTTAGTCTTCAAGAATACTTCAGACTACTCAACTTTGCCTCAGTCAGAAAAAATGTTAATGATACTCTCTATATCAGCAGTTATTAAATGGTGCATGATAACTGGCTAAAGCCACTGTTATAAACAGTTGTACTTAAAAAAACTAAGCTAAGAATTTTCCTTCTTCTCATTCTCTAAAGTTTTTCATTTTAAGCTCATCAGTTAAAAACTTGCAAACATCAGTGAATACATTTGAAGAAGGTAAAATTCATGTTTCTATATAAATTTATTTTCATTTCCATCTTTCAGCCAGCAGGAATTCTTTTCTGTGACATCAGTCAGAATGTTGCAAAAAAGAAGAGGTTAAGGAACTTGGATTTTATTACTCCCAGTGAGCCGTACTGTGTCTTATGAAGAATTCCTCTGTACAGGACTCCAAAGATAGGACTAACACTGGAGCTTGTGAGATTTGTTTGCCAAACTTCTAATGTTTTTTTTTTTTTCCTTTCTTAATGGTTTTTTAAGGTAAAGATACTTAGCAGAGTAGCTTGATTTACTAAATACAAATTAGTACAAGGACAACTATGTATGGCACAAGTGAGCACACTTGCTCTATTCATTGGAATAACTGTCATACGAGGAGTGGATCTTGCCTGGAGCTGTTAGCCAAGAACAATCTCTTCAGAAAAAAGGAATTTATAGTGGCTAACAAAAAAATTATTCTAATTGTACAAGCTAAAAACTGGTCAAGACATAGACTCGGAAAGCTGGACATGGTTTGCTCATTTATTCCCTTCCTATAACAATGCAAGAGTGTTCCCTACACAGCAATTCATGTAACGCAGATTTTATGCAATCTAGCCTGATTTTAAACAACGTAACTTTACAGTTTTCCACACATTTTACTTGGGATGCTGTTCACAGTCTAACAGACTGCAAGAAATAATTGTTGCTTTTTAACCTACAGTTTCATTTTAGATGTAAATCATGGCTGTCAATGCACCCCAATGATTCTGTCTCCTCTCACCTGATAGAACCCCCAGGATCTTCTGGACAACATCATTGAAACATCACATTCCTGCTAGACAGGCTGTCTGGATGCAGCATTTTCAACTAGACCGGAAATTGTTGTTGGCAAATATGAGGGAAAAGAGGACAGGAAAAGATAAACTGGTTAAAAAATGCAAGCTTTTAACCATATTCTTCAATAGATTAAAATGTTGCCTTTGTGACCCAGGGTGGCATTTGTATGTCTTTAAGCCCAATTCTGGCTATAGTCAGGTAGACATTGACTGACCTAAAGCTATGTCAGTATCAGCAGAAAAGCCCCAACAGGTGGCCATGGCAACGTCATCCGCTGCTTTCTTTTGCAGAGTTCACAGCTGGTGACCCTTGCTCAGTGCCGAATCCCAAAGGTCCCATTTCCCTAAGCATTTATTTTTAAAATATTGACTTAAAGGGACAGGACAAAAAAATGTGGAATGTGTCCTGAACACCCATAGGAAAGGAAATGGTTTGGAGACTGCTGTGGATGCTGGAAAATCTGCAACACTGAACTTGAAAAGCCCAGTCCGGGTCTCTGACTACAAGTGAAAAGATAACCTGCTTTGGCCCAGACAGTGATGCTGCTGTTCAAAACCAGACCTAGTATAATGGTGACAGGGTATGAAGAAATATGTGGTGAGAGATTAACTCCAGCATCGAAGGGTGGGACTTCACCTTTGATGGTGAACCCATCCCAAACTTGGATCCTCCAGTAGTGGAGTGGAAGTCAGAGGGGTGGGCTACACAGAAAAGAGCAGTTTTGTGCTGCTTAATGTTAGCATCTTGACTTTGCTAGAAATTCCCATCCTGAACATACGCAAAAATAGGCACATGATTTTCTTTTACACACTATTTGTCACATCTAAGAACCCTTGTACATTTTCCAAAAGAATAAATGTAAAACAAAATTTAGTGGACGACACTTTTTCCTTTTTTTTCCCCGCTCAGAGTAGTTCTTAAAAGTATTTAACACAGCCAAATAAAACTCATGTTAATGATGAAAAGCTTTAGGTTCCTGTGGCAACTTATATTTAACTGTCTTAATGAAAAAAGGGAAAAAATTTATAACTTTTTCCAGAACAATAGTGATTTTTTTTTCACTCTTATAGCAGGAATCATATATATGCTAATGTTACATAAATTAGCAAATCTCCTTCAAATATTAACATTAATGTATAACATCATGAACTTTATTTGAAAATGGAGGAATGTGATGTTCTTTTGGCATTCTACATATGCACATTTCTCACCTTAAAATAAAAGCCATTTGTGGTGGTAGTTTCAGTCCAGTTTAATACATGGCTTTCTCCAGCATAACCAAGTGATCCAGTCTTTTAAAGGAGTCTAGGACTGGCACTTGGCTAAGTCTAGCCTAGCAGTCCTGGAAAGAGAATAAATATAACACCAGAATTGTTAGGAAATGTAGGAGTAACCTCAGGAAAGGCAGATTTTGCTTTAAGTGTTTTAGAATCATTAGAATCACAGACCAATAAGGTTGGAAAAGGTGTCTAAGATCATCAAGTCCAACCATTGAGCTAACACTGCCAGGTCCATGTTTTAATTGTATTTGTGAGGAGCACAAGCTTACTGTCATTGAGATGAAGGAAATCTTGACACAGACTACATCTGGCAGATGTGCTGTAGAATTAAATAAGTCTAGGTCATGTTTGTTTGGAGCTGGAAACTGGGAAGTTCACGTTTACTACTGAAAGCCGGTTTATACAAACCAAAAGTCAGTCTGAGTGTGAGATCTAACGAGGGACATTTAAGGACCATATTATAAAAAAGATGGAGAGCAATGGAGTTAGTGTCCTGCCTCACCTTCCACAAAGATTTCAGCTCAGATCTGATGGAAAGTGCCATTCCTACTGTGTTTCTTTACTGCCTAAGGACAGACATTTTTCAGGCCCCTTCTCTACAGCTGACTTACATCCTAGCTGCATGGTTTTCATCCTTAATGTCAGATCCATAATAACATCATTAATAACATAAATTCATTATCCTATGGAAGTAAATTTCAATCCAGTAGAGGCAGCATCGGGAGCATATGGCAAGTAGCCTGCAGCAAACCAATCTGCTGACAAGCCCCTCCTATCTCTCAGTGCTTTGACTTTGCCAATGTCTTTGTTTTTATCCAGTGCTTTAGCATTTCACTTCTGTCAGGAAAATTAATCCACAAACACCAGAGGTTTATGTCCAAAAAGGAGACAGAGGAGTCCTGTTACTTTATTTGAATGAAGGGAGAGGCCGTGGGGCATTCCCCTGGAGACTCAAATTTTTGGAGGGCACAGCCTCCTTTTTATCCTAATTTCCCGGCCGCATTTCCCTCTGTCTTTCCCCACTGGCTGAGGTATTTGAGAGGTACAGACTTCCCGGAATGCCTAATACCTAAGACTCCCTTCTAATATATAACCCCCCTTTATTTTTTTAATTCTTACGGAATTTATGGTTCTTCCCATTGTTTTTTTAATCTCTCAATATGCAGTTTCATTTATCAGCAGACCTACGGTTTGTTTGTAAAGACAAGTCTCTCATTCCTTTCACTTCCCTTGCGTGTGTTTGGAGGAGGGTAGGCTTCTACAAAATCTTCTCTGAAATTAAATCCCACTGCTTTCATTCTAGAAGTGAAAATCCCTCCTAGAAATTCTTTCCAGCCTCTGAGTGCCCTTTATAGGTACCCTGAGGCTACAACCCTATAAGAGCACAGACCCCGTGCGTTTCAGCTCAGCTGTTCAAACACGTGGATGACCTGGACAGTTAACACTCACTCAATCCTTTTATCTGTCCCGATTCAGCTCTTCGGAAACAGCTCTTCATTTTCTCTGCGTTTGTATCGGGACAAGTTCGAATCTCTTCATCACAACGCAGCATCTCTGGGAAAAACACGTATAATTGTTAAGGGAATGAAACAAACAAGCAAGAAAGCAAGCAAGCAAGTGTTGACAGGTGCATGTAATCCAGAAGTTTAGTGTCACTGTGCTGGAACACAGCTGCCCAAAAGAGAGAGGAAAGAGCAGGGTTTTGGTTCTTGAAGTTCCAGTATTAGAATATCTCAAGGGACAGACATAGTCTCTTTAGAGCAAATCTACTCCTTTTGCATTTTGAGCCCATCTGCAAATGATTCAGAATGTGTTTCAAAACTTGAAATTGGTAAAGCTTTCTTCATTCTCTGACTGTACAATATAAAGAATTTTTCAATGGTATTTTGTTGAAAAATGTGACACGACACACATAGACTGATCATCCATTTCACTTACTAGTCCTTTGCAAAGGCAAAAGGGGATGAAATGAGAAATATGAGTCCAATTAACAGGAGACTTGAAACTGAACTTGCTCAGAAATCAAAGTTCATGAAAGAGAGACAAGAAGGAAAAGCACTCCAAAGAATTGTTAATAAACTTTTCTGTTCAAAATACAAACACGAGCAATGAATTCAGATTTCAAAAATAATGTAGATCACGCTTTTCACCTGTCTTAGCACTGCTTTTAGTCACTGTGTTTTTAGTGTATCATCTGCTGCCTGGAGCTTCATGAACTGGAGAGATGTGCTATCATAACAAAACTCTGCTGTGAACTGTTTCATCACAGTCACATTGCTCCCCACATGTGGTTGCTTTTCAGTGGTTCATAAAAGCAAATCATTCACACAGAGGTTAAAACTACACGTTGTCTGACAAAAAGCACTGCAGAAAGCCAAGCCTATCCATAATATCTGTGTTATTAGAAGCTTTATGTCACTTTTTCCAGTCAGATGGTGCCTGATCTAATGTCCATCCAAGATTATGGCAAGATTCCCACTGAATTAGTGGATACTGGATCAGCCCAAAACTCACAACAATAGGAATCAAAGAAAGGAGACCGCAGGCAAATACATAGTGTGCAGAGTTTACTCTCAGTGATTCATGGAAGTAGAGGTGCTGAGGTCTTCCTGGAATTTGTATTTTTCCTCAGCCATGAAGACTTCAACGTATGAGGAGCTGAAGGAGCTGGGTCTGTCATCCACCTCTGCTGTGTGTGCCAGGTGGGTGTAACCATTAGGCAGAGACATGGGCTGCAGCCCAGGCCCCGTGACAGTGCACTCCTGTGTCTTCCATGGCAGAGATTCAGGAGGGAAGGTGGGGAGAAGTAACCCCTGAAGTATGCAAAATCCTGCAGCTGGGCCACCTCCTGGAGATGATGGAAAGGGAATTTCAACTGTAGACTCCAAGGCCCCGCATTTTCATAGGAAGAAAGCATGTGGGTGAAATAGATACTGTTAGTAGTTTTGGAGTCAGGGAGAGGGAGGCTTTGGACAGTTCACAAGCCATGTCCCAGATTAGGCCTCGGAGCACACATAGAGCCTGAAGACCCGTTCTGGGAGAGGCATCAGGTTAGGGATGTAGTTATTGAGAACAGTCACCTACAAAGTAAGGGAAGCCTTATAAGAGGCTGCATGTTGAGTTTGTAAATCTGAGATTTGTCTGATGGCTCTTATCCTAGACATGACCTTCTTCTAAACTCAATGCTCTCCTAAGAATTGTCCAAATTCAATGGATTGCCCTGGTGGCTTGGAGCTCCTGGGCAAACCTTTGAATGATTCTCAAAAGACAAACTGTAGACAGGTCTTACCCAATGTGGATTTATTATGCTCAAGCATATCTCAAACCCCCAAAGCAACAACTTTAACCTATGTGATCCATCAGGCTGTTCATGAGAGAGTTTTGCTCTTCAGATATCACAGGTGCATTTATATGAGATGGAGCATCTTGCACTAGAGGAGGTGATATTTAGTAATAGATCTCAGACCAGCCTTGTGTTAATAATTTATTTAGATTCTCCATTCAAAAATGTTATTTTCCACTGTCTATGGAAACTCTGTGCCTGTTTCCTAAGTCTGTGATTTCACCATCATTCTTTGACTCAGCATCTTTACTTTGTGAAAACGTTGCTGAGATGCAGATCCAGCCAGCAAAATGACTGAGGAAAAAAAAAGGCACCTTTTTTTCTCTTATCAAAACAGCCAAAATGATATTTAGTGCTGATTGTGATGCTACTAATAGGAATAATGAAAAGATATGCAAAAGAGCTGCATTAGCATAGCCAGGCTGGCTACAGATGTAGATATCCCTCACTTCATCCTATGCATAACCGGCTGAGAGAGCTCTTAACTAGTCTCTTTATTCTTGTGCAAGTTGCTGTGAAGATTGCCCAAGCTACAACTGAAGATACAATCTGAGCACAGTGACTGCTGCATTCCCACGAAGAAAGACAAAGTTTTAAGATGACAAATTCGCATGCTTTTATCTGAAGGCAGAATCTGACTTTCAGTATCTTGATCATAGTTGACATATTAAAGAGAAAGCATCAACATAACCCCGATTGCCCATTGTGAAGCCCTACCCTTTCACCTGTCACTGAAAATGATTTGATATGGAAATTAGGCTGGAATTCCACAGGGCCATTGTCACAGTTATTCACACTGACTTCAATGACTATTGCCATAATAAACATCACTCAAGCACCAAGTGCCCGGTCCTGGTGGATTGCTTCATTAACTAATAATTGCAGGTCAATTGCTTGACCCTGTAGAGTGTGTGTTCTCTCCACTTGAAAGTGTCTCTCAAGTAATTACCTGGCTACTAGTGAAGAAACCATCACTACCATTTTTAAAACTTTCTTCAGAAGTTCAGAAAGTTTCTTGCAATGCACTTTTTAATTTGTTAAAAAAAAATCCTCCAGTTTTAATAGTAAATGTTCAGTGTGCATAAAGGGGGGTGTGTGTGTGTCCCCATACTGCTCTGGGGATTATATATCAATACTGTGTGATACACTTTAGCATCATCTGAAAATTCTTTTATGCCAGTGTTCCAGCACAAAGTTGATTTAGTTGAAATGTAAACCAT
The DNA here is from genome assembly GCA_013400235.1 of Oriolus oriolus. NCBI lineage: Eukaryota > Metazoa > Chordata > Aves > Passeriformes > Corvidae > Oriolus > Oriolus oriolus. The sequence continues at coordinate 789,751 of VXBT01007300.1, read as the reverse complement.
ACTCTAAATATTTGCAAAAATAGATATTCCTTTCAAAATACCAATAAGTGTTTAAGAGAATTAGAAATGTTTTAATTGAAAGCAAAGCATTGGTCCCACAACACCAAAAAATCCTTCTGTGACTGTAATCACAGTAATAGGGTCTGCAGTTCTTACAGAGCTGGGTGAATGGCTGGAAACTAGCATATCAAGAAAGCAAATCAGTCCACAGGTGTCGCCCAGATATTCCAAACTCTCTTGGCTGACATACATGCAGCTCCTGCCCAAGGGTCAGAGAATAATTCAGCACTTACTGCCCTGAAGCCAAACCAGAACACAACACAGGACATGTTCTTCTTTAGAGTTTCCTCAGTACCCTGTATAGTCCCAGTCTGTCTGTCCCTACTCTTCCTGTTCCTGAATCATGCAGCTCCTCCAAGTCCCAAACAAAGGATGCTCAATGCAAATAAAAAGATAGGCAGATAATGATATCTTCTAAATATTTGCTGTGGGTGGGATTTTCCCCACCATCTGATATGGGGGAAAACCAGTTAAAGCACAGTCACCTAAACCAAATGTCCCTAGCAGATACAGTCAGCAGAAAGGCGCTGATTTAAAGTATCAGAACACAATAAATGTAATCAAAAGGGAGTGAGTAAAGGGAAGCCCCTGACAATAGTCACTGGGTTTGATGACAGATCATGTATCCGGGATCCATGTTTGCTGTTGTAGCAGCTTCATGAAAAGACTTTCAGTGCTTTAAGTGCTTTAAGGATCATCCAAGTGGCGTGTGATTGCTAAGAGAACCCAGGAAGGGAGGATCTGAAGGATGGGGAGATTAATGGAAAGGTGAAATATGTGGAAGGTCCAAATACCTATCTCAGTATAAACACAGCTAGCATGAACCCCTTGACCTTTTGAATTGCCCACGACTGCTAGATGTTAAATGCTTCTGGAAGCAGTTCCATGCTGGTTTTGTTTTGCATAATTAAAGGAAGTTTGCATTCTAATTTCTTCATCTGTGGTGGTGTCACAAACCACTGGAACTCTAAGAGCAAATTATGCAAAGTGGGCATATGACACAGCTTCCTGATCTGGTCATTTTGTCCTTATAAGATACACATATATTTAAGTGCCATGTATGAGGAACACCTCAGGCTGGAACCTCATCCTAAATTTGCTTAATTAGTCAGTTGAAGTCATTCCATGTGTTTGACCCCAAACTTCCTGAAGAATTCCCACCATCCATCAGAAGGATGTAGTCACAGGCACAGGAAGCAATCATGTTTCCAAAACAAACCCAGATTACAATTTGACAGTTTCATAGGTTACTTATGCCACACTGCAGTGAAAAATAATAGCAAAAACACATTGATGAAGAGATTCAAGCCATAAATATTTTAAATTATCAGTTTAAAATGGATTCATTGTGTCTTCATACTACTTCATGCCTCATGTTTTCATCCACTTAACTAACTTCCTGGAGTTGATTATGCTGTCATTTTTTTCTCTCTGGGGCTGAGTTAGAGCAAATCAAAATAAATAGAGAAGTCCTCACAGTGTGCAACCCAATGAGTGGTTAACAACTGAAGAGCCTCTGTTTGTCTGGGTCCTACTGCACTCTAGGAACTGTATTGAAAACCAGCTCTTAACAAGATGATGTTGAATTTTCCCATGTGATTGCCTAATTTGTCTGGGTTGCTACTACACAATCCAATACTATAGAAGCTGATGTATAGTCTCATTTTCCCTTATGGCTTTCATCCTTTGTGGTCTGCATTTAAAACAATTTAATGGTCAAAGATCCCTGTGGATCTTTCTGTACTTGCAATAATTATATTGGAGCCTCCAAATGCTGTGGGCCCTTTTCAGACTTCCATGGTGAGCCTAGTTGCTGTGAGACGTACATGAGCTGGAGACATCCAAATGGAGACACTCAGTTGCAGGTAGAACAGATCAGGAATAAAAAATACCTAAAAATAGTGTCTATAGTCGACCCTAAAAATTATGAGCTTTTGTCTTATTTTCTCTCTTGTTAGGACTGTGCTCTCTTGGAAGAGGTTTCTCCTTTTAGCACTTAGGCTTCCTTTGGGCACTACATAGAGCCAGTAGCAAATCTGATGTTAGGTTTGATGTGACCACAGCCCTGCTAACGCCTCAATTAGCAGCCACAATCAAAAAGAAAGAAAAAACCATGAGTAAGAAGAGCTGTTGCTTGCTTGGCTTTGTATGGATTACTTTTCTGCCAAGAGCAGGTAACAACCTGCACTTGGGCATGGCTGGCAGTTCAGTGCCCCTTCAGCCCACAGTGACTGGGAAGCTGTTTCTCTCCAGCAGAGAATGATTCCCTGGAAAACCAGTTTGTGGCTTCATGCTCCAGTGCTGCTTCCAAGGGCTGAATGGTCACTGGAGCTACATCAGTAGGCAGGAAGTCGGGAAGCCAAAACACCCCAGGAGCAATTCAAATGCCTATGCAGAGGTATCTGAGGTCATCTATGACCATGCCACTTCACCTTCTGCTGCTGCTTCAGAAGGATGTGCTGTTGGACCTGAGTCATAGCTGAGTTTGTGTCCTTGGTACTTTCAGGTCTGGACACCTGGATTGCTCTGCTCGTGTTGTGACTGTCCCAAAGGGGCAGAATTGTCCTTCTCACTGACCTTCATGTCATATCTGTGTTGTTCCAAAAAATAAACCCAGCTAGACGCAAGGATCATAACTCTGGTCCTTGTACCCCAGCATATTCACTGCCTTCCAGAGGCTACCAGAGAGGTCCCAAAGCCTGAGGAGATTATTCTCATCTTCACCACAAAACCCTTATTTCCTACTTGGGTATTGCAACATTGTCTTTACATTTGCTCTTTATACTCAACAGAGTATAAAATACCAGCTGTCTCTGCTTTTTGACGATGTACCTGACATATGATTGGAAATTTGAAATGGTGAACAAACAAAGTTTGTCAATTCTGTGAAGTTTGCTTGCATAACATGAAATATGGGAGCACAGAATTTTTGCACAAGAACATTTCAATTTCAATGAAAATTTTCCATTTCATACAAAAAAAGAAGAAAAAAAGTGGTTGTTTCAAAGTGAAATTGAGAAAGGAAAACATTTTCATTTCAACTCACAATGTCAATTTATTATTTAAAGAATGTGTTGTAATAGCATTCCTTCTGTCCAGACAAAACAGTCTCTCTGTTTCTCTTCTAGTTTCTCCACTTTCCATATCTCTATCATTTGTCTAAAACCCAAATACCAAAAGACAACAACAACTGCGTAAAATTTATTAGGTAGCTTAGGAAGCCATTCTGGATTTTGTTCACATTCCACTTTAGCAGTGACTGTAACTGGTGGGAATTTAACTCATAATCTCAACAGGAACAAGATCACGTCCTCTTGATGGAAATGTACCTTATGGACCTTCTTCCATAAACTAGCTCATGTAGAATTTGTTTTCTTTCAGGTTATGTATGCATATGAAACCTATTCCAAGAGAGAGGCTAGAAGAATTTCCTTTTCTTTTCAGTAAATGGTCATCTAAGGAGTATCTCTGTAAACTAATGTGGAATGGGATTCACTTAAATTTCCAGGCTCCTGTAGCCTGAAATCTGGACCACAGCAGCAATGTTCTCAGTGCTAACAAGTACAGAGGAAATAAAGGTGTCAGTTTTGCAGTCTATGTAGAGAAGCAGAAAAAGAGCTTGCATCAAAGGCATTCAAGGATTAAGGGCATCTTTTGTATGTCATAGGGTTTTTTTGCAAATTCATAAATGATTACTTTAAAATGATTACTGATTACTTTAAAAAATAGATTTGCCAGTTTTGAAGAGGTGACAAACCTTAAGAAGTTATTCTGAGCATTTCTGCAAAACCCGTATCTAGTTGCTGTGTTACAGGTAAACAGTTGAATATCCTGCATGCAAGAAGCAGAAAGGCGGCTGCCACTGACATTCCCTCTTTTCACAGTAGCGATGGTGACTGGGAGATGTTCCTGTTTGTGCCAGTACCTGCTAAATACACAGAGCACCACTGGAATTCCAAAGCTTTGACCTCAATATCTTACTTTCTGGGAGGAGAAGGTGTTTCAGATGTTACACCTGATATTTCTGTGTGTAAACAAGGTAGCTTGAGGCACTTTCTGGAGCATAAGAGCTGGCTGTGTTTTGCTTTCAGGGTGGCTATGGTGTAAAAGAGAAAGAAGAAGAGGATCTAAGGTGTTGAAGGTAGGTAGAAGACAACCAGGACCTTAAAGAATTCCTGGCTTTGAAATGGATAAATTCCAACTAACTGGAAGGTGAATCACACAGGATCGTTTAGCTTGGAAAAGACCTCTAAGATCATGGAGTCCAACCTTTGGTTGATTATCACCTTGTCAACTAGACCAAAGCACTAAGTGCCACGTCCTGCCATTTCTTAAACACCTCTTAGGGATGGTGAACCCACCACCTCCCTGGCCAGCCTGTTTCAATACTTACCAACCCTTCCTTTCCATGAAGAAATTCTTCCTGATGTCCAACCTGAACCTCTCCTTGCACAGCTTGAGGCTATGGGAGAAGAGGTCAACCGCCTCCTTGCTACACTATCTTTCAGGTAGTTGTAAAGAGTGATAATGTCTCCCCCAACCTCCTTTTCTCAAGAATAAACACCCCCAGGTCCCTCAGCAGCTCCTCTCTAGATCCTTCATCAGCTTTGTTGCCCTTCTCTGGACATGTTTCAGGACCTCAATGTCTTCCTTGAGGAAAGTGGCCCAGAACTGGACTGAAAGAGAAGAGGATCTGTTATGGGTTTCCATGTGTACCTCATGTGCTTCATGACCTCATGTGCTCCAGTTCTTATAGGTGTTACCTGAATGATGACTCACAAATGATGACTCTTCACTTCTGACCTTTTGCCTACTGCCCACTCTCATATTTCCGGTTGTCAAGCAATATTTACTACAGATGGCCAGTAAGAGAACTAAAAAAATTCTGCTACTTTTTCTGGCACAGCAGACCTAAAATGCTTTTTCTTCTCCAACTACATTTCTAGGTGCTTTGCATCATGTATTCTCATAGCTGCAGGCAGACTGCTGGCTCAGGATCTTGGTCCTCCTGGATGTTTCACCACATATTTTCTCATTGTGGGTGCTTCCCTCCACTTTCTCATGAAGTAAGCCTCTTTCATTTCAATGTTCAAATACTTTAAATAATTTTTATTACACACACACACATACAGACACACACACAAAGGTGCCATGCAACACTTAACTTATTTGCAGTGAAACTGCTACTCTTGCCTTTGCACTTGTCTGAATTTGATTGCAAACGCCTTCAGGCAATTTGGAGTGCAAGAACACTGTTGCAAATTCAAAGTTGCACAGTTACAACTCTACTTTCCTGGATTGAGAAAATGTATTTTTCTGCTGAAACACAAGATTTTCTTCCCCTTGATTCACTATTTCATGTCTTCCTGTTTTCTCGGACATTACAGGTGTTCAGAGATCAGAAGTTTTCCCTTGAACCTGGTTCTTACATGTAAGTTTCGGAAGAAAAATAACAGGTTTCTTTAAGGTACGGAAGTGTTTGGTTCAATGCCTCATTTAGCAGCGTGGGCAAGTCTATAACCTGTGTTGTTCTATGAACAATAATACATTAGTCACAGAAGACATCAGCAGTTTCTTAAGGCAACACATTTCCTTGGACTTCTAACATTAGCCCCTCCCTGTGCATTTTGCAACTATTTCCTCTTCCTTTACAGGGTGATTGACCCTTTGTACATTTTAGGTATTCTCATTAAGGGCATTATTGAACCCATATCTTAAATAATGTTAGAACAAAAGACTTCCCAAGAGATTCCAACTGTTCTGGCATGGAGCATGTGACACTAAGTAATTCTGCACTCTCTGCTCAGAGTCACTGAGCACCATGCAAATGTCCTGCTGGCAGTTTTCAGAACGAAGTACCAAATTAGCACTTCAAATCGACATGCATAAAGTCTCCCTTTCATTTTCAGTGAGATTAATCGCTATTTTTAAATGCCAAATGCAGAGAACTGTTCCAAGTCCAAGTGCATTCTATTCGCACTCCGTTCTTGCCAGTGTAGGTGGCTCATATGCTGACACAGACAGTGCCCACTGCTGCAAGGCATCTCCCTGCATTGTCACGGGGGAGGTTTGGGCTAAATGAAGGAAGAGAGATTGCAGAACTGCTGAAAATCAGCCTGGCATTAGTTTATGTGAAAGGGGGGCCACGTCTAGAACAGTTTTTATTGACTTGAGGCCCACACTAAATACCTCTCCTCCAAGCACTGAGGATTTCATCAGCTTGAGCCTGATTCACCAAGCACAGTAACAGCAAAAAGAGCTTCCCTAAACACACTCATGGAGCAATAGCCATTTGGGGGGGGTGGTGTGTGTGTGTGTGGACAAAGCATAAAACAACTTGGAAAAACTGAGTATGTGGAAATGGCTTTCAGAGACAAAATTATTCACCATCATGCTCTCCCTTCTGCCCTGTCTGTTGTATTGGACTCTCTGTGTAGCTGTTAGATCAGCAAAGGCAGTGATCTTTACGATTGTATGTCTACTACATCTGGAGAACTACCAAAATGATTTAATTATGGCAGAAACTAAATCAAAATAAATCACGAATGAATCTGTGCACTGCACTTCCCACTTTTCATTCTCTTGTCCTGGCTACACCTACTGTAAACAGAGTGTAAATAGCAATAATCTTTATAGCAACAATAACACTGATTAAAATATAGAACAAGGTGTTCATGTTCCCAAATTAGGTTGTCTCTACGTCCACAGAGAAGTAGTTTACTGAAGGCAAAGGAAGAAATACTCTCTCCTCAAAGAGCATTCATGTCTACTCCTTAATGAACAGGACAAATATTTCCTCAGTGCATGTGCTAAGCAAAAGGATCACCTACGCTTGGCGGTGGTACATAAGGCCCAAGTGAGGACACCCTGTCTGGTACAACCTGTACTTGATGTTTATCCAAAGACTTGTCTTCTATAAAGATGAGACTCTGCATGTCTCTATTTCCATCCTCGCCTACATCAGGAATGCGTGTTCGGAATGGGTCTCCCACAGACATCCCCCCATGCTGCATGCTATTATAGTGCAAATCATCTTGGGTTGCATAAACTCGACTCCTGGAGATGTGCCCTGGCTGCCTATGGATGTCCTGTCCCTAGGACCAAACTAGAGACAGTATCTAGTGAAAAACTTGCAGATGTTTGGTCCTCCTCTTGACTGCTATGTGAGTCTAAAATAAGACTCAGTGACTTGCCCTCTGGAAGCTCCTGTTCTCCCCAGCTGACTATGCAGGCAGCTGAAGTTGCCTAGCTCAGATACAGCTGATTGACTTGACAGACATATAAAGCTAGGAAAGATAAATACCACCCTGGGCACCTAAGCCAAGGCAAAATGACATGCTCCTCATTCTTTTAAACACAGTCACACAGCAGAGAGGCTTAATATATCTTCCTGTCCCTCATGATTGTCTGACTTCTCTGGTCTCATCTTATAGGAAAAAAATATCACCTCTCTAAAAGGTGATAGGGAATGGCAAGTTTCACTTTTAAAACAGCTGGATATTTTTTGCATCAGGGTGTGACAATAGGTCATGTTCATACTGCAAACAACATGCGTTGCTCCCGTGTCACCAGCCCCGACCTTTGGCTAGTTTGCATCATGATACAGACCTGTGGACTTGAAGCTTTGTTATCAGCAGCAGGCCAAAGCACAACATTGTCGTAAAATACCCCGCTCTAAAATACACATACAACAGTCCAGGCTTACAATGGTTACAGAAATTCCATGAGAGTGCAGGCAAGGCCACCAAGGAGTGCACTAAAGGCACTCTGCCAGGCTCTGCAGATTCTTTGGGGCAGTCAAGGCTGGCAGAAGCATGGCCAGTCAGACACACTGGCTCCCGTTCCCAGTTTTGCCTCCACAACAGCTGTACTTTGTCCACCTCCATAAGTTGTTCTGACTGTTTCATGCTATATTACCTGTAGTGTTTTCTGTTACTGATATGCATGGAGGATTATATCTTTCAAAAGGAACAGGCAAGGCCATTTTAGAGGGGGAGTTTGAGCATTGACTCCTCAGATCACTCAACTTTTTTTGCTTTGTTACTGCAATCGCTCCATTACTGCAATTACTCTTCTTTGCCCCCTCCCTGTATGCTACTTTTATCCTGTTGCTCAGCATTTATGGTCATAACATATAACTGTGCATAGAAAAAAAAAAGGAAAAGGCGAAAAAAAAAGCAGCTACAATGCTTAAAATCTGATAACTTTGTCACAGGTGAATTGACATTGAAAAAATTGTGTTCTTATTGCTTAGACCTGCTCTAGTCATGAAAACATCAGTTCTATAAGAGGAATCTTGGTCAAAATGATAGTCAAGATTTCCTGCTGCAGTTTGCCACATTAGAGTAATAATACATGCCTCAGGTCAGCTTCTCATGTACTCCACTGCATTTTGCTTCAAAGCCCGTGGAACAAACAAGGTGTAAGTTCTTTTCCAGTGCTGAGGTCATGGCTCTGATTGACTCTAATTTTCTAGTGAATCTAAGGAATATTATCCTAGTTGAACCTGGGAACTTTCCATGCATTGATGAAATCTGTGTCATGGCACAAATGTGTTCAGTGGTTGGAATTGTTTTAGTGTCTCACAGGTCTCACCTGTGCTGACCCCAGCCACAACTAGCAACTAAGTTCAAAAAACATGTGGAGGGGAGACAGGGTTCATTTTCCTTCTTCATAGGAAAAATACTTATTTCACAGAGCATAGCAATCCTCCTCCTTTTTCCAGGAGAGTCAGAGAGTGAGAATAAGTTAGGCTATTTTCTAGAAGAGGAGTGGCCATCCATTCTGGTTTTGTGTGTCAGCTTCCTCACCTGAACAGACAATCTCTTTTATACAGCAGCTTTTTTCTCTGCTGCAGATGCCACATGATGGGTGTATTATTGGTCATCTTTCTCTCTTTTTAAGTTTTTCCTTCCACTGTGTTTCCTTGCTTTTTTCTCTACCTTGAAAAGCATAAGTAAGAGTACTGCCCTGCTTTTTACTTGGAAAAACTGAATTGTCCTGTGGTAAAGGCTAATGTTACAACACTGAAGAGGTTTATTATCCCTCTGGCATCTAGCAGGGCAAAGACAGACTGATAGGGAGTAAGCAGAGATAAATGAGAAAACAAGGGAGAAATGGGAACACCTACCGCTGGAACATCTACTGTCCTTGAGGACTTCCAGCTACTACAGTCTGGCACTCACTGCAGCCTGGAAATGCCAAAAACCTCTTCTCCTCTGGGACACTGGCTCCCCGTTGGCCAAAGCCCACTTGAACTGTAATTCTACATCTTTCAGTGAATCACACTATGTAAACTCAGCTGTATGTTTCCTTGGGTAAGAGAGTTCCCTATTAATAATGCTCACAAGCTTATGTTGCAATTCTTCTGGGAAAACTCAGTGATATGAAGAATGCTTTAGCTTTCAGCTGACCTAAAACTATGCAATATACTATTACTTCACACTGGCACTAAGCACACAGTCTAATTCACAGTTGTTCACAAGCAAAACCAAGGCAAATTAAAAGCAAGCAGTTGCAAAAAAGAGGGTTGGTGTTCCACTCCATATGATTTTCTCTCCTTACTTGTGCACCCTCTAGAGTTTATGGTCCAAAAGATAAATCTTTTCAATACAGTCCTGGTCACTAAACCTGTGCTAAGAATATAATTTTGATAAAATACTGCATAGCTTTGCTGTAACTAGCCTCTGTGAACCAAGGTTTTTGAGTTTTTTTGCAGTTGCAGTTAAGTATTTGTTTTCTGACTTCTCATCTGACCATGTAGTAAATTTGGCTGATATTTTGAAGGTTCATCTGTGGTGTGGATTTTTGGCAGTATGAGAATTACATAACATGTTGTTTTTCCAGTACTGAAACAAGAATGGCACCTGCTGAGGCATCTGTGCCAGGGGGCTGTGAACTGCTCGTCAGCAGCAATTCTCGGATAAAAAATGGGTAAGAAAAGAAGCTGCTGCTTTTGCGATGACATTTTCTTTGACTGATCAGCAGAATTTGAACCTGTGACCTTCAGTGTTATAACACAGACTACTTAAGTAATGTCATTAACTGGCAGAGGGAAGGTGTCACACTTTGAGGAGACTGGCAAAGTCCACACTTGTTTTATAAACCTGTCAAACCAGAATATTGAGGCATCATAAAAAGACACTGACAGTTTCATTAAAGTGCTGTTTTATGTTTACGTAACGAGAGCTTTAATGTATCTCAGGTTTGAGGAGGAAGAATGAGGTTTCCTAATAGGGAATGAAGATTACGTTTTCCTCATGTGGTCTCATCGCTAAAGGAAAAGAGTGTCTGGAGGGAAGGAATCCTCTACTGAGTCTGAGGGAAAGTCTGCATTATGCAAGACTTGCAGGGAATGTCAAATTCCAACAAGAACAGCACCCAGGCTCCCTCCCATACTGATGACTGGTTGCAATCCTCTGGTCATTATAATGAATAAAGGAAAGCAAAGCAGGCAAGTGCTCAAGAAAAAAGCATAAAATTGCAGTGATGATTTGTTCTCTTTCTCTCAAGTTGGGACATTAAAACTTTCTGCAACTGCAGGCTGTAGACATCAAAAGTATAAAAACCCAACTGATTACTTCTGTCAAACTTAGGCAATGTTTATTTAAATTCCCTTTAGGAATCAACTTGTAGTGCTGCAAAGTCCCAGGAGATTTTATTCCATGGGGAATTACAGCAGAGGCAATGGAGATGAAAAAGAGGTTGCATTCCATTTCAGTTATCATTAATGAACAACAGTGCTCAAATGTGTTCTCTGATAAAGGCTTTTTTTGGCCAGAGCAGGGCTCAAAAGGGAAGCAAAGAACATGCCTCTCTTAGGTACATTGCGGCTCTGTGCACAGTGGGGATTGAATTGAAGGAAATGCATAACCTAGCCAGCCTGTGATAACAGCTTCCACCTAATCCCCAACCAACCATCCCCAGCCTCCAAGCCCTCACTGGGGAGTTTGGAAGCTGACTGATAGGTTTGCAGGAACAGCCTCCTATATCTTCCTGAACATTTTAGAGGGATTCTGTCTGCTGTTTCCCCAAAGAGGCTGTTTAGCTTTTCCTTTCATTGTTTGACAGTTCACTTAAAAAAACCAAACCCAAACCAAAAGCAGCACATGTCCAAAAGACAAAATTGCACCTGCAGTCAAGGTGCATTAACATTGGAAGCTACAGGCAAATATGTCAATTGAAAGTTCTCAAGAAAACAGTTCATAAACCACAACAGCTGATTATAAATGCAGAACAGCACAGCCATATAAAGAAGAAGGCTGGCTGACATCATTGCCAGAAAACCGTCCTCATTGATGAAGTCTGCCAACAACAGGTGATGTAAGAGCTGGCAGTGAATGAAGCCGTGAATGTGATGTCTGGCAGTATTTCTTGAGAGATGTTCACAACACAGCAGCTGGAGACTTACAGATCACCATTAAAAAGAGACAGCTGAGGGTAAACCTGTGCAGTCTGACTCCTGTGGCCAACAGGAAATATCTCCTGTGTGTTTAGTTTCTCTGTTCTGTGCATCTGGCTTGGGTTGGATTGAGCATTATAACTCATGTACAATGAACCAAGTCATCTAACACATTCTTGACCCTTTATTTCCTTGCGCTATCCCTCAGTGTCTCCACAGAAAGGTGACATGAAGTAAAATGGGGATAACAGAATGTGCCTGCGTCCCAAGTGGTTGCAGTGCATGGTCGGTCACGTAAGTGCAAGTGCACCATCATCCACACTAAGAACTGTAGCAGCCGCGGGGCGAAAGCGCGACACTCTCTGCCATCCCTGCTGTGCCCCGCAGGTGGGCAGCTGCTCAGGGACACGGAGGATGTCACAGCTGCTCATGGCTAAGAGAGCCTCACTCAGATCCCCCCCCCCGACAGCAGCAACCCAGCTGTCTCTGCAACACAGCCTTGTTACCTGTTGCTGGAGTGGGGCCACTGCGTGTTGATTCACCAGCACTTCTGGTCTCACGCATTCAGGGTCACTCGATCCTCAGCCTTGGGCAAACTCCATCCCTTCCTGTTGCCTGGTGTGCCCAGCTGCCTGAAGCCTTGGAGCTGCAGATTCTCTGCCAGGACACTCTTCAGACTAGCATAGCTACATCTGACTGGATGAGCCCATTGTCACCCTTTCTGCTGCTTGGCATGTGTCCTATCTTGTTCAGCACTTGGCAGCTTTGCTTGCTGTTTCTGACTGCCCTGTCCATGAACAGTGCTGGGGAAAAGCTACCCTTCACAGCAGCCCCAAGCAGCATGGACTGAGCCTGGCTCCAGCCAAACTGCCTGGAGGGCTCCATTCGGAGGTTTGAGAGGATCTGGGGGTGGTGCACAAACACACTATAAGTGGATGTTTGAACCTTCGTCACACTTGCTGCTCCAGGGAAAGAAACAGGGCACTGAAATGAAATTCAGGCATTGTCAGACTGTTTCTCCTAAAGCAGAGTTTTTACTCGGCTTGGTATGTAATTCTGGTCTTATTGTCCAGCATAATTGAAAAGGAAACAAATATTTAGAAGGTTGCAGGGGAAGTAGAGAATGTCTTGAGAATTAAATGGACTGAAGGATAAGGACTCTCTGTCAGTGAGTGAGCTAACATATCCTTAAGTTTAATGCTTAAAAAGCCTGATGGATTTTATGAAATGAGATCATGGCTTCTCCCTAGCTTAAGCAAGCACATTCACATACTGAAAAAGCAGCAAAGGCCAAACTAATGTTCATTACTTGGCAAGTGCAGCAGACAAGCCAGACGGATAACTGGTGTGCTGCAATTCAAATGGCAGCCTGGGTAAAGTTCAGCAGCTGGGCAGAAAAGAGAATACCATGGGCAAATACTTGCCAAGCACATACTCAGCAACTTCTGCATGTCTTCCACAGCAAAACCATGTGTTCCCATGCGCCTTCCCTGGTAAGCTGCCGTGGCAGCAGCTGTGGCTGAAGAAGGGGCTGCTGCTATGAGGCTCCAGTGTGTCGTGTGTGACTACATTTGTGTCTGCAAAATGGCCCATTACTCTACAATGATACAGGTCTAGATTACAAATAATTTAGATAACACAGTAATTAGGACCATGTAAATATATAATCTAGGCAGAAGATGAATTCTTTCTAGATGAGAAAGTTCCCTTTGGACTGAGCCACGTTGCCAGTTTGCTGGAGCTGGAACATCTTGTGGGTGCATGTTTGTTTCTCGGTGCCTCTGAAGGACCTTCAGTCCTCTCATCTGTTGAATTGGCGTCTTTCATTGGCACACAGTTCACTTTGAAATGTAGCTGATAAGTAATCAGGAAACATTCTCCAGACAGAATATTGACTGAGGAAGTTTTTCTGCAGAGAAGAGTATCTTAGGGGAGACCTTCACCTAAAAAATTTCAAGTCCATGACACATTTTCAAATAGTCCAGGATTTTTCTTCTATTTTATTTTTTGACTTTTGCTTGTCATGCCAAAATCTCATCAATCTGTCTTTGTAAAATAATTTAGTTTGGGGCACAGAAGCAGGAACATATGAACTGCCTGTAAACACTTCAAACATCCTGAAGGATTTCTTTTCTAGGAGGAAATCTCATTGTACCTGGTGTAGGTATGCATGCTGCAGATAAAAGTCCTCTAAAAATCCATCTACCAGGGAGCAAAATGTTCTCTAGCAGTGAGGACCCCACTCTTGCACTAACTTCAGAAATTCCTAGGCATCATTGCAGAAGAACTTGCACACTATAAAAACATTTTAAAGCCAGCTGAAATGAAGAACATGACAGAGAAAAATATTGATTCCTTTATGATGTCTCTCTGTAAAGCAATGCTCAGGACTTACCCAGAATCCAGTATGTGGTACTGGCCATGTGATCTCTGAGAGGTTATGGCAGAACTGAAGGAGTTTGTACATGGGTGACGGGACTGAGCAAAGACTCAGGAAAACTTTCATATGTCAGAGAAATTGAAAAGATTTGAATCATTTGCCCTAGAACAGAGAATAATAAGAAGGGACACAATACAAGTCTGTAGAATAATGAAAAATCTAGATATGATAGATAGGGAATATCACTGCTCCTGCAGTAGCAAGGGAGCGTTCAATAACTGGAGAGGCAGCAAACTCAAAACTGGCAAAGGACATGCTTTTTCTCACCAAGTATAACTGGGCTGTGGAATCAAAGTAGTAAAGAACCTCCAGAAAATGAAGGAGGAATACATATTTTAATAAATATCAGGAATATACTTTGCTGGCATGTGTTGTACCTACTGCCTAACACAGATTAAAAATTAATCTGCAAAGATATATTACAAACACCATGCCCTACTTTGCATGAACGTGTTTATAGTCTTTGGGACTTAATAACTTTATAGACATTTGCATTGTTATGAGGAAGAAATTTCTTCCGATGAGGATAAGAAAACGTGTCTAAGAGGAGTACTCATGCACACTTAGTGGCATAGCACAAGCTCCTCTCTGGATCTGAAGTTAATTCATTTTGATATTCTGTAAATATACTGCAATTCTCTTAGAAAGGTGGTATTCCTTCAAAAATGGTTTTTTCTCTGACTGTTCACTGAAAAAAAAATATGCATAAAAAGGGGGCATTCACTCTGCAGCAAAAAAAAGGAAAGCCAGACAGGTAATGATGACCTTGGAAAGCACTCTCTGTGCCTTTTTTCCCCTATTTTTTTTTAATTGAATGTGTAACACTAAACGATGACCTTTCCCTTGATCAGTGGACTGTAGCATTCTGATGGCACATTCAGATAGCAGGGTCTGTCACACAGTGTAGGGAAAAAAAATATGCTATTATCTGACTTTTACAGATTAGAGGCTGAGGCACACAGATTTATCGAACAGCTGAAGCCTGTGCTTGAGCCAAGAGCTGAACCTGGATCTCTAGAGCCACATTAACCATAAGAGCAGCATTCATAACCTTAAACTGTGTTGTCAAACTGTGTCTCAAACTGTGATGACAAAACAATAGCAGCTAAACTGAAGAATTAATTCCAGGTCTCCAAAGAGCAGTATTAGCATATCATTTTCCATATTACTCCAGTAAGGCCCAGAGACCCTGCCTTTGGCAGAGGACTCTGCTCTGTTGGACACTACATAAACTTAGCAAAACAGGTGCTTGTGCAACCAAATGACAAAATACAAGTGGGGAACGAGTAATTTCAGATTTAATCCTTTGCATTAAAGATTTTTTTCCTTGGTAGCTATGTAAGCTACTTAGCTAAGTAGCTAAGGATTGCCTGTAGACTGTACACAGAGTTCTTTGGTGTATTATTCCTTATTTTGATTGTGCATCTCACTTGAAAGCCTACTGGTAAGTTTGAAATTCCTTTCCCTGCTCTCTGGCATTTCAGACTTCACACTATAAAAAAACATTGAGTCATGTTGTGCTTGCGTGAACAAAAAATCGTCTAGCATTTTTTCAAGTAGAACTTGTCCTTGACTCTCCTTATACAAAGGCATGTAGTGACTGGACAAGAGGCAGTGGTTTCAAAAAGGTTTAGATTAGATATTATGAAGAAATTCTTTACTGTGAGGGTGGTGAGGCACTGGAACAGGTTGCCCAGAGACATTGTGGATGCCCCATCCGTGGAAGTGCTCAAGGCCAGGTTGGATGGAGCTCTGAGTAATCTGGTCTAGTGAAAGGTGTCCCAGTTCACAGCAGGGACATTGGAACTAGATGATCTCTCAAGTCTCTTCCAATCCAGCTCGTTCTATGATTTCATGATTGTAGTTTTTTGTCCTGTGGTCTAAAGACCAGGGACTATTGTACTCTCTTCTGTAAATTTAATGTGCTTCTCTTGGTTAAAACAAGGACTGATAGTCACAAAGGCAGTATATAAGCAAAGTTTGAATAATTTGACTGTGCCTGTGTCAGATATTTCATCCTGTTTGGGAAGAAAAAATGGTGCTTTAATGAAGATCGAGAAAAGATTGTCACAGGTTTTAGGTGGTGTTGGTGCTTTTACAGACAGCCCTTCGGTGAAAGTTAGACTAAAGCATTGCATTTTCTTAGTCTGACTGTTTTTGTATAGTATAACATTCTGTCCTCAGCCTCAGAGCAGCAGGAACTTTCCACCTCCAGCCCTCATGCAGCCTGGCTAATGGAGAAATTGCTCCCGGGTGGGTGAAAAATTTAAGTGAGGTCATTGCAGGTTCTTGCAGAGTGATACACTACCAGCAATACATAATGAAAATTCATCTCATGTTGTGAAACATATTGAACTGCTAAAATAAACAAAGTGCTGGCAGGGAATGTTCTTTGAGGTTATCTTTAGATTGAATCTGCTTGGACTTTTGACACCTACTCAGCAATGTCTCTTGGCACACAAGAAACATCAAAATGCTGAAAAAGTTTCGTCAGTAACTAATTTATTCCCTCATAAATGTCTTTATCTCCCAAATTGTCTCCCTTCTTCTCTATTATTTAGTGTTCGGATGCTTAGTTATAATCATGTAATACCCAGGAGGTGAAGGAGATACAACTTGTGACCTTGAGAAGGGCTTACCTCTCAGTGTAAAAGGTTTTCCACATTAATAGTCTATCACTAAGTCTTATACCTTTGCTATATTAATTTCACTTGTTACTATGGCAATGTTACGTGCATTTCTTTTACACTGATGACCTCCAGTTTTGCTCAGTGGTGGGCAAATTGGTCATTTTTAAGGAACAGCATACTTATGCATTATGTGTACACACATTAGTGTGTTATTTAAAGCACTCGGTGTGACAACAGTACATGCTTGTGCTTACCTTACATTAAGCTTGGAAGCTAAAAGTAGTGTAAGAAACAAGCCAAAACTAAAACCAGAACAAAACAAAGGTGGTACATACAAACGGATGACACATCCCACATGTACAAGGGACCTAAATAAAGTCCTCTGTGTGGGAACAAGTAGTTAGCACACATGTAAATGAGGGTATGTGACCTTATGCCTACAAATAGTACCATAACCTCAGCTGCAAACTGATTACTTCTTCTAGAACATAGATTTGTCACCTACTTAATCATCAGCCCTCTGCATTATTAATTGCAATTCAGCACCCTCACAAAATGCAATCATACATTCTTTGCAAATCTCCTAACTGTCTCCCCTTAGGATCTTATTTCTGTAAGTGCTTGCTTTGTGTATTCTTTAAAGTCTAACACTGAGCCTCCCTACCCAGTCCTTGAACTACTTCAAGACAAAACAACAGAAAACTTAATTCTAAACAAAAGATACTACAACTCAAGTACACAAAATATTTCGAAAGTAAAAAGAAAACAGAGATATATCTTTTCTGGCTGCAAAATCCCAGCAGGAAAGCTAAGTTAGGGCTTTAACAGAACAGCCAAAATATTTGTACTTCAATCTGAAGGTGTGAACATGCAGATATATTTCCAAGGACGAAGGCAAGACTGTAAATTTTGAGCTCCTGGGACCCACTACAAAAAAAGAGTCAGAAAATTCTCCTCAAATGCTGCTTCTGCTAAACAAGAGTAAAGCAAGGACATTATGAAGGTTATAAAGAAAAACATTCCTTTTCCATAACTGGTGAGCTTACTGTCATAGAGGGAATCTGCTCCAGAAAAGTTTTAACAGCAGTCAAGACAGGGTCAAAGCAACAAAGACACGTCTTTAAAGTAAGTGAACAGCTTTATGTGAGGCTTCATACTTTAGCTCAGCCAGCTTTATTGCAATCAGGCATTGTACATAAACCTTATTCTCCCCAGGCAGGTTTTGCGGCAGTTTGTAGCCGGGAGGAGAGATACTGCACTACAGCAGAGTGGAAGAGGAAATGAAGGAAAATACCACACTCAGAGGAATTTTTATTGAATATTCCCTGTCTATATTCCCTGTCCTTAAAGAACGTGGTGTTATTTCCAGACCTAATCTCATCAGGAGAGACTTTGGCCAAAGAACCCCTCAAGACAAGTAGATTTTAACCTTGGTCTTCAGAGAAATGGTGCAGCAAGCCCTCTTCTGTGTAGAGGGCATTGCCTTTTTCCCCAGAGTTTGACTCACACAGGTTTCAACACAAGAATAAAGTCTCAGACTTTTTTTCCCATTGACATCTGGAGCATTGAGATTTTAAAAACAAAGCCAAAAGTGTTTTCTCTGTGTAAAAACAACCCTTGCCAGAAGGGGTTTACTGAGCAGCATACATATTTTTATTTTATCATAATTCTTCTCCACCTCTCTACTCCATTGTGGCCAGGTTCCTCATAACTGTTCTTATTGTAACATGTTCCTGTTCTTCTCCATTTTCCCCTTTCTGTAATAGATTTTTCCCCCCTTCCTGTTTCCTTCCCTAACAGAGCGGGGACTTGCTGGCATTTTACTTTGTATGAAACTTCTGAATATACCTTATTTGCAAAGGTTCCTCTTTAGTAGGGAGAGGGAAGTCAACTTTCCTTGTTATAACTTCCATTAATTGTGCCTCAGCAGGTCACAGGAAAGCTCAAGACGTGCACAAAGTTGATTCTATAAATCACTAATAATGGAGATGAAACCTTCTTCTGGAGTCTCCTAAATGGAAGTGATTACAGCAGTAAAATACCATATTTGCAAGAAAAATTGTGTAATAATAACTTGGCGAAGTTTCATATTACTGCTGCAACTTAGAGATGAGCACTCAGGTGCATCAAGAGCTTTCATAATGTATGTGTAGGTGGCAAATTATCCATAAAGAACCGACTGGGTTGCGGATAATGTTCACTTGATATTCTCAAAGATAATGTAAGCCTTTGTGCACATTTCACCTCATGCCCCATGCTCGTGACATCTAGCAGGAATACTGAAAGCACAGCATGCAGGCCACTTCCCTGAGCATAAGCATTCTTTGTCCTGCAAGCAGTATGAACTCCTATGGAGTCAGGGCATAAAGAGTTTTAATTAAAGTTACAATGACACAGAATAAGCTAAACTTCATATCAAGGCCCTGCATGAGTCTACTATACAGCATTTCTTTGCTCTACAATTAACTTCTTACTGGAATGACTTTGGTGTCTGATTAATCAGAACCTTGAAAAAGGAGGCTTGTGATCCAGCCTCTTTACCTGCACATATTTGGTACAAAGTTATGAGATATCTCTCAATGAAGCATCTGGATTCCTGCAGTCCCTGCTCCATCCACTGGATACCCAAAGTGACCTCTTTCCTGCTGCCTCTGTCCTTAGGAACATTTGATTGTTTCATGTTAAGCAAAGAACTCTGACAGAAAGAGTTAAAAAAAATGAAAGAAGTGAAAACTTTCATGCTTAGTCCAGTGTGGCAGTTTTTCTAGCAGCACTTCTTAAAAGTAATCCATGCTATTAGCAGTCCATGGGATATTAGAGGTTTTGCTTTTAATCGACAGCTGGGTAGTGACTTGTATTAACAGAAAATGAACAGCCATGAGCTCACATGAAAGGTAAATCTCCCCCTGCCTTTCTCAAACACCTCCAAGCCTGAGATAGGACTGTATTCATCCCTTCACTGATTTGAGAAGTATAGCGTATATTGTCAGAACATAAGGATATTAAGAAAATTTTAAAAAAACATTTGGCTGTTTTTAAGTGGCAGAACTAAAAATCTGTAAACAGATTACTCTTTTCTGGACCTTTCATAGTACAAAAAACTATTTGTTATGATTAAGAGAAAGAAAACTATAAATATTTTTCTAAAAATTGTAACATGCTGGCTGGTTTTCATTCTGAATATTTTATACATGGAGAAGTAAATTCATTCTTCTGAATAGTCATACAACATTGTGGAAGAAAATTTGTTTTGTTTTTCTATATTTTTCTTTATGGTGTATGGCAGGAAACCCTGAAATATATTAATCTGATCCCTAATCACCATGCCCCTGAAAGCACTAGAGGATCCTTAGGAAAGATACCCTCAAGAGTTCAAAATCCTTGTTTGTACCATGCACAGCAAATCCAATATAGTGAGTTGCAATAAAATAACTAAATATAATGAACTTCAGAGATTTGCCAAGCTCTTTATACTAGGTGTTTGGCAGGTTTTATCCTGGATCTCCTGCTAGGGACCTTGGTGTGTTTACTGATCTTTGTCACCCGGAGGTCACATTACAGCTGCGAACTGCACCTTCCAGCCACTCAGAAATTACAGCTGAGGCAACGCAGCAGGGCACAGTCCCTCAGCTGTGTTTGCCACCAAGACCTCGTGAGCTCCCAGCTCCTGGCTGCCAGCTGGACAACTCCCAAGTGAAGATCGAGCTATTCTTCAAATGGGCTGCTATGGGGACCCTTTTCTTTCCTTATGCCTCTGTTATAGTCAGACAATGGTGTTCAGCCTGGCAGTTGCTTCCTTCTCTGAAGTGTTGGGACTGGCCAAAAACTGAGGGTTTTTTCATGTATCACTCCTAGCTGAATGTTCTAGCTCCCTGAAAACAGCCCTGAAAACCTCTCCCAGAGTACCTGACATTTTCCTGTCATTGTCCCCCTGTCAGAAGTGACTTTCCATCCCTTTCAGACAGCTCAGCTCTGACCACAGGAGCCATGCAGGTCAGCCCCAGCAATGGGCACTTCTGGATGGGGATAGGTGAGGCAGAGGCCACTTCCCCTCTTTGGAAAAATTCTTTAATGGTAACTGATCACTTTAAGAAAAGGTGATAAAATGGTGACCTAGCACATGAAACAATCTCTTAATGAGAAAGTGAAAAGCATCTGCATGTATTTTTGAACAAGGCTTTGATAACCTATTCTATACGAGTGGGAGTTTTGCTTCAGTATGCAGATATGCAAATCAGGACCGAGCGCTCACATAAACCAGAAATACAAACCAATGCATATATTATTTCACTGCATCATTAATAGTCAAACAGCCATTTGTTAACAGACTAAATTGCAATCATCAGCTTTTGAGCATTATTTTAAAGAAATTCCATTGATGCCTTAATATAAAAGCTAAAACCTAAGGCATCACCATAATTCAGAAATTTCACATCTTATTGAGTCATTGAGAATTTCCTCAAAATGGAAAAGTAGAAAAAAATTTTTCTATTTTTTGTTCCAAACAAGACCTATTTTTAGTTACTTAAATCTGCTTTGGCAGTTTCAAAATGGAGAAGCTTTGGTGTTTTTTGATTGTTTCCATTTCATTCGCAGTTTTTTATTACACCTCTAGCTGGACTTTATTTGTTTACAGTAATCACTTTTAAAATACCACATTGGGATGCAAATGTTCTTTTCTATTCTCTGCATGGTCAAATGACTTTTGTATCCTAAACTTTGTGGAGGCAATCTTATGATTAAATAGATTTAAAGAAAGTGTATGCACCTGGCTGTAGATAATAAGGAGATGACTGAATGGTGTTGATGATGTAAACTCAGAAGGGAAGTGATAATGTGCATTAGAGCATTATATTCCCCGCTGACTGGCTGTGTTTTATTTCACTTGCAAACAAGTAAACACAGCAGGAGATACATCTTGCCCTGCCCCTGAGCTGAACGCCTTGCCAGGCTTAGCTTGCGAAGCATACAGTACTCCTGCACTGACTGGGCTGCTCGCAGGCTGCCAGGAGTGACATGCCATCTCTCAAAGGACAGCTGATTTGAAACCATGGGGGCCCTCCTGGCCTACTCAACCTGCAGAAAAAACTTTCTTGAGAAAAGGAGTTGCCTCTTTTGACAGTCCCCTGCATCCCTGTCCTCAGAGCTGGTCTCTGAGAAAAGGCAAACCCAGCATCTCCTGCAGGCTCTGATCCACAGGGCACCAGTGAGCACTTCTGTCCTGCCCCGTGGGGGTGGGCTGCGAGGGGCTGAGCAGCAATTGCCTCATCAATAGACGTGAACACGAGGTCAGATATGTGAGGAACCAACCAGAGCCTTCATCTCAAGGTTGAACCAAATTTGTTGAAAAATATTTCAAAATATGCCCCTTAGGGGGAAAAAAATCCTATACTGGGCAGTTTCTTTTCCTCTGCCTCAAGTGTTTTCTGAACCAAAATGACAAATTGCTTTTGGATTTTGTTTCATTTTGAGGAAGAACAGAACAAAAAAAGGCAAAGTGCACAGGACACTGACTTGCCTTGGGGGATTTTGTTTCAGTCCTTCAGGTCAGTGTGGTCCTTGTGGTTAGGTGACTTTTCACTAAAAAT
The DNA here is from genome assembly GCA_013400235.1 of Oriolus oriolus. Lineage (NCBI taxonomy): Eukaryota > Metazoa > Chordata > Aves > Passeriformes > Corvidae > Oriolus > Oriolus oriolus. Next base: position 767,632 of record VXBT01007300.1, on the reverse strand, counting down.
CCAGACTTTAGACTTGCATCTATTTCAAATGAAACTGCAAATCCAGCCACTACTGATGAGAATTGTGATGCTGATTGTTCTTATTCCATCTACATCATCTATGCAAATGACATCACTGAGTACCTAAAAGACCTGACATCATCAAAAAATCGCATTCTACTTGTACTGTAAAAATAGATAATAATTATTTCTGTAGTCTCTAAAGAGAAATTGGTTTTTTTGTGCCTTCTGTGAATGCTGCAATGCTATTTTAGTGTAATGCTTTTATGTCTATTGCAGCCAATTGCTTTGACCCTGAAGTCTTTTTTGCAGTACTGCTGACTTGCTGAATCAGAGTTCATTCATATCCTCTTGCCACAGAATAATATGCTGAATACAAAACTTGCCATAATAGCAATATAAAAAATGCCACGAGATAACACAAAAGTAAATATAAAAGATAAGAAAAAATGGAAAATACACAAAATAATAACAAAAGACCTGTCAAGTTCAAGCAAATGTGAATGGCAGTGTGACTTTACATGCCACAATTTTAAGTACTGCTCTTTATCCCAGAAGGGTTCATATGAAACCTTTATCTGGCTTCCCCTGGTATTTCAGTGATGGTGAGAACACTAAAGTCAAGGAATTCAAGTCAGATTCTTGCGTCACCTTTTATTGCTCCCATAGGAAGTTAAAACTTCAGAATAGTATAAAATGTTATGGAGGTTCCTGAATTTCTCTTAATTCCACTGTTAGAGATGTAACTTCTGCATGGCTGTGACTAGATCTCAAGGATATCCAAAGGCACTTTATGTGTTATAACATTAAAGTACTTGAAGTATCAGAAATTCCATTTCCTGAAAGGAAAAATCTCTAAATGCCCTGTTGCTTCCAATGAAACAGTTTGGACTTAATGCCTAGTTGGAAGCCCATGCACACCAATGCAGATTGATGTCTCTTTCCTTTCCTTTCTGGGTGCACCTGCCACCCTGACCTCCCTGCTGTTCCTCCAGCATCCAACACGCTTGGTATCTGGGGTCACACAACAGGAGAGGAATTTTCTCCTGCTGCAATTTAACACCAAAGGCACCTCTCAACCCTGCCTTGATTTGTTGTGCCTGGGATTCACCTGACCTCTGACCAGGCAGACCTGAATATTCATTCCTGCCTTGTATCCAGAGGGACACTATGGGGAATTCAAAGGATCCATGCATGTACTCCCTTTCTTCCCTCTGTCATTCGAGGGAGTCATCCTGACCTGCTTGCTTAGAGAACATTGAATACAGCACAGATCTCACCATTTGCTGACCTCCATCCAGGTGGAGGTTAATCCTCTCTGAATCAAAGGATAAACAGTCAGATCATAACTCATAATTTTCACTTAGCGCCTTTAAAAAAGCAATTCAGAGGAAGGTCCTGCCCTGCCTGTTGAAAGCAGGATGAGGTGCAGCTGAAGCACTCTGGAGGCAGCCACCTTCAGTCCCCAGCTGCCTCTCTAAGAGGCAGGGGGTGAAATCTCTCCTCCTGGCAGGATGCCCCACCACCCTCTGGTCAGGGAATGAGGGAGAGAGGTGGAAGGGCAGCCAGGGAAAGAATGTGGGAACACAGATGCACCCTGACTTCCATAGTCCCAAATTCCCACCCTGCATCCCTTCCTTTCTGCACTTTTTTTTCTGAGTTACTTGACCTTCCCCAAACAGGGCAGGAGGAGTCTGAGTACCTTAATAAGGACTTGGAACCCCTGCTAAACCCTTTGAGGCTTGTGACACCAACTGCTGAGTAACTAGGCATCAGTTTCCATGCACTTTCCTGCCACTGACAGCCATAAGCAGGCTCCTGCACAAGGTGGTCACACTACCTTGCTCTCCACTGGCAGAAGTACGAAGTGCAAAATTCAGCACAGATAGTAAGACCAACAAATCCTTGAGTGTGCTTGGATATCTCCCTGTCCCAGCAACGAGAATTTTCTAAAACCCTTTCATCTATTAGATCTTCAAACCACGATGGACGTGTCACTGCTTTTATTTCTTCATGCTGTATAGTGTATACAGAAGCAGCATTTACTGATGATACTACAGTGAATGCAGCCTGGAAGTAGAGAAGCATGAAACTCAGAGGCAGAAATAGAGAGGAGAGATTTTTTCCAGCCACAACTGAAAAAGAGGTTTTTTTGGTTTCCAAAGGATTCCGGCCTTCAAGACTCCAAATGAATCTTTATTGACATATTATACAGCTGAAGGAAGACTGCTAGGTAATAACAGATAAATTGAAAACCTGTATTCAAAACCTCTTTTAAGAGACGTCATTGAAAGATAAGAAAGGACTTTGTCTGTATACCAGCCACAAGTGCTTTTTCCCATTAACTCCATTATCAGCCTTACCTTCTTCTCCTGGATGGACTCCTCCAGGATGCTCAGATTCCTCCTGGCAACTCCCATAGTGACACCTTTTCCCCAGCAGCTCCTTTGCTTCAGTGACCTGGCCACACCAGGACATGCACTGGGCTTATAGACCCCATGAAACACCTAAAGGCACCTGCCGGGCACAGCAGGACCGTGGGGTGAGGCCTGTCCACTGCATTCCTCGGCAGCTTAATAAGGGAAACAATTTGGGAGTCACTGCTTATTTACAGATGAACTGGAAAGCGTGAGTGTGAGGTGCAGTACTCTTCCCCTCATGGGCTGCTCAGTTGCCCAGAGTGTAGTTACGATACAAGAGCCTTGTGTACGTGCAGTGTTGAGTAGGGCTTGGGTACACAGCTAGTTACTTAGGGATGAAATGAGACCATTTAAGTCAGATTCTTGCCAAAAGCAGCATTTTTACTCGATCATTTGTAAACAGGGACTTACAGCCATCCAAATCCTACTAAACCCGAAGAAAGTGCCTTACAGGCTCACAAGCTGTGTGACATGGCCTGCACTGCTCCTGCTTTTGAAACTGGTGGATTGGAATGGCAGTCTGCCATGTCTCAATGCTCAGCAATCAAAATAGTACATAAAACTTCCCCAGCTGTCTGACACTAGACTGCATTCAAGAGTGTAGCATAAAACAGAACTGAGTTTGTGATGTTAATCCATCTCAGCTTCTGATGTTCTAAAAAATTACACCACCTTTAACTTCAGAACAATATTTTAAAGTCTTACATAGTTTTCATGCACTGCTACTATCAGCTTTCATGAAATTTAGGATTCTGTTTTTCTCTGACATGTCCTGTGTTCCCAGATGAAACATACATTTCTAGACAATTATGTTCAATATCCTACCTGAGTTGTAGGAGAATATTTTTATTTTTGTAAGAGAAAGAAATAGAAGGAAAGGTAGAAAGGAGAACAATACTTTAATCTAGGATTTACTGTCACAACAAGTAAGCAGTGTTATTTTAGGAAGCTCTTCAGAAACAGGATTCCCTTAGTCTGTTAAGTCATCGAAAATAAAGCATTATCCAACCCCTCTCTCGGTGTGGTGGTCACACTGGGCAATCCTCTTCTCTGCACACATATGGGAGCAGTGACCCTGACCTGCAATGAAAGCCACCCCAATGTTTGGGGACATAACTGGGTATAAATGACTCACTAATCCTTTAATATTTCCGTTCACAATGAGGATCAAGTCTAAATGACAATGACATGATCTCTTTTCTAGATGAAAGGGATGAGTCCTTCTTGTCTGCTCCTCACTGCCCTTGTTACTGTTATTCTTATATTCTAAATAAGATGGTGACCATGGCTAAGCAAAGCAGGGAATAGTAACTCTTTAATTTGTTCCAGACATGTCTGATGAGACAATACCTCTCACCACATGATCTTGAATCTGTAATAACTAATGTCAGCATATTGATCAGCTGAGGTGGCTGGAGTAAAATCAGGCTTCTACCACACGTGGAAAATCTGACCACGAGGTTTACAGAGGAGCTGGGCTGGGCTCTGCAGGGCATAGTCAGAGCTGAGTTATCTATGGAACTGCAGCACTGTCCCCCCATCCCAAGCAGGGGGTGTGTGGCTGACATCCGCTCCCTGTGGGAGGATGGAAACATGCTAGTTTGACTGCATTACTGAGGAAAATAAAACAGATGAACCTGTGGCATAGGTCCTGTCAATAACAATGCTGAAAGAGTCTTAGTCTGCCTGAGCTGCCTGACCACAGTCCCACATAAATAACAGATGAGTGTACAGGGAAAAGAGATCCTGGTCATCTAATAAAGATGACTGCACAGATGAAATCAAACAGACCCAGACCGGGATTTAAACCACGTTACCAAAGCAACCTGCAGCCTGTAAACATCTGAAAACAAATTTAAGTAGGGTTCATGCTGACTTCTGCCAATCTGTCAAGAAACCCCGGAGGAGGAGAGCCTGCCTGGAGGAGCCCAGCAGGGTGGCAGGCACCATATCCTCTGGCAGCAATCCACAGGGGAGGGCTCTTTCAGGACTGCCAAAGGATGTGCTGATTCAGGGACACCCCTCAACCCTTTCCTGCCCATTGGTGGGGATGCTGTGGGGCAGAAGTCTCAGAAAAGGTCTAACAACACCATGATACTACTTCTGTGAGCAGTGACTATGCCTTGATTGCATGAAGTGAGATTAGCTCTATCTCTCTACCCTGCTATTAGTACCTGTGACACCAGACCTGAAGCATTCTGTAGCAATGTGTTAAGACTCCATAAGTACTTACTTCACTGAGTGACTCAAACATAGCTGGTGTACATTCAGTGCATTTCAGAAGAGAGGCTCATCCCTTCTGAGGTTTATTGGTTGTCACTTTTAGTTTATGATGTAGGAATTCGAGAGTAGTCTGTCATCAGATCATGAAGACAATCTCCTTATGCTTTATAGGTAAAGAGAGGTTGAGGTTTTTCTTTTTAAATGCAATTGGTTTTATTATTGTAAGATTAGCATGTTCCTCTTTGTCAGATTTTGGTGGGAGTTCCAGGATATGTTTATACAAAGTCATGCTAAATCACCCCTAATTTGATGGCCTTGATAAATGCTATGGTTTTGCCAATTCAATGTTACTCTATAGGGCTTGTGACTTGGAGGTACTTCAGCAGTTCTATCCTTTAGTCATGTCAACACTGCTTGAAAGATCTAAAAAATTTAGACTAAAGCTCACAGGTGAGATCTTGCTAGACATCACTGAGTTTAGTTTGTGTTCAGAAGCAGAATTAAGAGATATTTGACATTACAAAATATCTCAAAGTATTAATTCCTAATAGGAGTAAAGAAACATAAAATAGTAAAGTCAATAAAGGATAATAAATTTCCATTGTAATCTGTATTTATACAGCAACTTTTAATCTAAAGACTAGCCCTAGAATGCAGAGTGCTATGACTTAACAATTAAGAATTGCTCTTCCCATAACCACACCTGCACAGTGGAAGGAAACAGACCTTTAGCAGCATGCCAGAGTGCTCTGTGTTTGGATGTAAACCACAGTGTCTCTGAAAATATGGAGGAATACAAAGACAAAAGGAAACTAATAACCGTAAATAGATTTTGGCCAGGAAATGAGGCTGACTCACTCTCCCACAAATTATACTGTCTTCTTCCAACCTTTCCTACAAAAGATTAAAATTTAGCATCTTAGAAGACATTATCTACCTTTAATTGTCATGATATGCCTTTATTGATCAGAAAAAGTTGACATTTGAAAGGACTGTCCAACACAAGGCAAAAGAAAAGGCAAAACCCCACCCCTGAAGTATCCATTTCTGCTGTGTCCATGCCTTCTGTCTAAGACCCTACTCTCACTCAGTGTAATGGCAAAACCAACTCTGATGACAATGCAGAGATGTTGAGCCCTGAAGTCCCGCTTCCCATATTATTCTGCTCCTGGGTGAAGGGGCTGCTAGAACACTTCAGGGATGTGCACAAACTACAGGTGACAATGGCAAACACCAAGGTGATTGTGTCACAATTCTTTCAAAAACCATGAATTGCCTGGAAATATACCTTTTATACATTTCAAAGCTGTTTTCAATACAGTGCTTTGTTTCCATACACCTGTGCACTTTGGCTTAAATCTTCCAAGGGCTGCCATTGCAAGGTGATCTTTATGAACATTAATTCGATAGCTGGATGGCTAATACAGCATTTTGATCTCAGACAGAGTCCATGCCAATGCTGAAAATAGCACCCCTGAAAACACTTTATCTTGATGTCTGTCTCTGAAGCAATGAAGTGATCCAATCCATTTGTTTTGAGCAGCTTGGTCACCAAGCTGTGAAGCTCTGGCTCCAACATCTGATACACATGAGATGTCTTAAAGGGAAATCCTTTTAATGTGCCGGCCCATATGCAAGTGAATTCACCTTGCAATACATTCACTCTTAAATTAAAACAATTGTGTGCAACTAGAAGGAATTGCTTCATTAAACAAATTAAGAAATCCTAGCCCTTAATGCAGTGCTTTCTTTAAGCTGATTAACAGAATAATTGAAATTCAATTATTTGGATGTGTAGTCCCAGGTAGATTCTTATTTTACCATAGAAGATTTTATAGATAGAGACGCTAATATCATTTAAGGCAGGAAGACTGCTAATCTTAGATTTAGTAGCCCATTTAGATTACCAGAGAGGAAATGGCTCATCCTTGCTTGTGAGGCTCTAGAAATAGCCCAGACCTGATGTAACTAGTGCTTAAAAATAAAGGTGTTTGCATTGAAAGCAGACAAATCAAGTTATGGCAAAGAAAGTGGGAACCCCCGAGGCACACGCTGTAGCTGGTGTGACAGAGGGATTCCCTACACACAGACTGAAAAGGAGACTCTGTGGGGTGCAGCTTGTTGCTGCTTTTTTTTTGACTGCTGAAAAACAAGCAATTTAAGAGTAAGAACTAGCTAAATAAAAATTGCATCAACAATAGGAGAGTACTTCTGTGAAGAATTTTAGGGGGGAAAATAGATGAGTTCCTTGCACACTCACTGCAGAGAGGCTGTTTGCAATTACACACCTCTCTCCCAAGGCATCTTCCCCATTACCAGAAAAGTCAGCTATTCACATCATGTCCTCTCACGTCATTTTTAATCTATGATTTAGTTAAGCCAAATATTTAATTAGAGATTTCAATATAAAAGCAATTAGCAAGCTTCCTATGTATAAACCCTAATTATGATGCAGCTTAGTAATAGAAGAATGACTAATAAACAACATTTTGTTGAAATTCTGTTTAGATACTTTTGTGATATGTTTTAAACTGCTGATTTATTTTTGACTCACCAGTCTTGGCTAAAAACAAATGAAATCCTCCCATATCTCATATTTTTCTTGTAATTCTTATTGCTTTGCAAATGCCAGTGTGTCACTTTGCTACACGGTGACATCACAACAGAGCATCTTGTGGCAATGGCATCACATGCCTACACCATAATAATGCAAATAAAAGTTTTGTTAGCAAGAAAATAGTTTCCAGAGTATTAACATGTAATTGCAGGTTTCAGGACATGGACCCGCCTCGGTAAAATCAGGCTGATCCTATGAAAGCTGATGCTTCAGCCAAGGCACTTATTTGTAGCAGGATCCTTCACAAAACCAAAACAAGATAAACAGGAAACTCTCTCTATGTCATCTAAATAATAAGCATCCTCAACAGACTTCTATTCATGTAGAGGTCATCTTGCAATTATTGATTTATGATTATGGGGTTCAGGTGAGAGGTAAGAACCACTTTGTTGACAACTGAGAGGTAAGAGTTTATGGAGTAAAATGAGGAAGGAGGGATTGAGCTGCTGGAGGATGGGCTAGGAGGGAGAAGCAGGCGAGTGTCGAGGGAGTGGCAGCTGGGGTGCAGGACCTATGACTGTGCATGCCTGTGGCTTCTTGTGTCACTGAAATGGCGCAGTGAAGAAGCAGGCAAGGAATTCAGCTCTGCGTCACTTACTTTATATCTTGTAACATCTCAGAAAACTCTCCCCTTGGAAGCAAATTTTAAAAATGCTTACAGCAATATCTTAAGGCAATTGCAAATACCAGCTTATGAAGGAGTTAGCATACACACAATAATCTTTCAGAAATCAGAAATAAGGGAATGCTGGCTATCTTAATTTCTGCCTCCAGAAATCAGCTTCCCCAACCACTGCACATCTGTCCAGTCTACCCCCATTTTTGTATTCACTTTAGCCAGGGGATAGGAAAGACATGGATCAGCCATTTTGCTCCCTTCCCTTCCTAAAGCAGGGAGTTTCCACTTGATTCAGAATTATTCAATGGCATCCATGCAAGCAGAGATACTGGAGACTGATGGAGGCTGGATGCTACATTCCAAGGTTATATATCTCCCATGCTTCCGTCCCTCCACCCCTACCTCTCTCGCTCCCACTCCCAAAACTCAGGCATCCCCAGCAGAGTGGAAGAAATGCTCTCCAGCAAGGTGGTGAAATACATAAGATCATCACTCTGCCTTTATCGTTGCAGACTTCACCACCTGTTGATATATAGCCTGGTTAGGGTAGACCCCAGTCATCTTTATACACCAAGTTTTCCACATGTAATGCCTAGTCTCCCAACTGCCATTCTAATGTGGATTTCTAGAGGAGTTATGGACAAAGCCTGGCCTTATGGCTGATACTGATGCTGTAAAGTAAGAAACCGCCAGCTTCTTTCCTTCTCGGATGCTCTTTTTCATCACCTTCACAGAAGGGAGCTATTCAAAACTGGAGGTAAAATTAAGCAGGTGTGGGCAGAAGAGTTATTTGTACTCCAAATGCCCCATGTATGTAAGGCTTCCTGCATCTGCATGGCGGTGTTGGATGGAGAGTCTGTCTGCTGCAGCAGAAAACAGACATTTCTTTGGAAAAGGTATGCTTGAACAGAGTAGTGGGTCATTTTGCCATAACATTATTTTCACTTCACTGCTTTAAATAATCTGAAAGACTGCTAGGAATTGAAAATAAATACCAAAAATTACCCTGCACGGAACTGTTTAGAGTATGTGTCCATGCTTGGGTAGTAGACTCAAGTAAGCTTCATTTTGTTTGGAAGCAAGACCAAACATCCTGGAAAAGACAGCCTGTATTTGCTTTGTGGAACAGGGCTCCTTTCATAGATCGAGCCAAATCTCACTGAAACCCCAGGAAACTTCACACTTGGTTTAATTGGGCTCTGTGTCAGGGAAAATTGGCATAATTTTCTAATAAAAGATCTAGCTCACTTGGGAATCCCTCCTAAGTTTACTGGGGAGAGGATAAGTCATAGAGTCTGGATGTATCCTATAGAACAAATCAGCCTTTCCACCTTCAGAGCTAAATACAAGGCCGACTTCTCTTGATCTGCTGTTTTGTAAAGAGTTATGGAAATACAAACCAGAAACAAAGACTCCAAATGAGAAAAACAGGATCTGTTTTTGAAAACTATTAGCTCACGGGAAAGTTAAATAAACTAGTGTATTAAGCAGCGGCAGACTCTTAGGTAGCCAGATTATCTGACAGGAAAGATTTCCAGTTTGTATGTGTGTATCCAAGTTCCAGTGAAAGGGACATATGGGGACTATGACAGATTGAGTACTGTCAACTGAGAGGCACACTCAATTGAAAACTCCAGGAACTAGGAACTAGGAAAATATGCAAACCTTAATGTTGTGTTTAATGAAGAGTGATCTCCTGTCTAACCACTAATTTTGGGAAAGCCCACAACCTCTTCAGGAAAAGAGGAGTACTGATGTAATGCCAGAAACTGCTTCCACTGATATTAATGGCAAGATATTTAATTATTTCAGTAAGGAAAGGATCAGGCCCTTAGGTGAAGGCATGAAAATATATCTGCATACTAATGAAGCAGCATCAGCAGGAGAGAGAGCCTGTAGTGTGGAAACAGCTAATTGTAGATGCAAGTCCATGAGAGATTCCGTATTTATGTTTGCAAAAAGACAGACAAGACATGAAAAACGAGCCTTTTAGCCAAAGAAAATGGATATTAATTCAGCTCCCCAGCTAGGGCACCTGTGCAAACAATACCATCCCCAGGCAATTAAAACAGAGAACTCCACAGTTAATAGGGCAATGTTGATTAACACCTGACCACTTCACGGGGGTAGAAGAATAGATTTGGCAGATTTGCAAAATGAAATGATGTCACCTAAAAAGCCATTATTTCACACTCAATGCTTCTACAAGAACATTCTAGATTTGAATAACTTTGCTCAGACAAAAGTCGAATATGTAACTATTTTTGTGAGGTTAGAAAAAGGTTTTGATTTGGTAAATCTAAATATTCCATGAATGTAATTTTTAAACAAACTTTACCTCTAATCACTTTTAAAAGACCATTTATTTTTGTTGTAAACCTAATTTTTTTAAGCAGAAAAATATTTTGACACAAGTGGGTACTTGAGTAGTTTAAAAACATTCTTCTAATTCTTTTCCAAAGTAGAAGTTTAATTAAAACAACTGACTCTTACAAGTAATTTCGATATCAACTTTTTTTAATGCTCAGTAAAAAACTTCTCATCAGACCAACCCTGCTCCCACAAATCCTTGGACAATAAGTTTAGATAAATCTTTGAGAAAATCAGTTACGTCACAGTGACCTCACTGAAGCAGTTTACATCACCCAAAATCTCGCAGGTGGTTTTTGGCTCTTCTTTGAAAGTGGACCTTACAAACAGGTAGGAAAGTCAGATAATCTCCTTTTTTTCCCTTCTCTCCCTCGTTTTTCTTTTTCTTTTTTTTTTTT